>JAOVYW010059397.1:0-10819 GCA_025775045.1 Hiodon tergisus | reverse complement strand
ACTGCGCGGAGGATCTAGAAGTGGCTACTTTGTAGTAGCGAATATAATGGAGAGCTCAGTGTTGTCAGCAGGCCGCGTGAAGACTGCGCGGAGGATCTAGAAGTGGCTACTTTGCAGTAGCGAATATAATGGAGAGCTCAGTGGATCAATAAACACGCCTCGGCATGGGCCTCCCGGAGCCAGTAAATTTAATGGAAACGTGGCGCTGGCCTCGTCCGGCTACCCGGATCAATAGCATCTCCACTGCAGAAACACAGAGCAAGGACATCCAGTCAAGCTCATCTTGGCCTGCTTTCATTACGCCGTCTCAGGAACCGCGATTGAACCACGGCTGAGGGACGCTGGGCCGGGGGGGGAAGGCTGATACTG
Organism: Hiodon tergisus; assembly: GCA_025775045.1. Classification (NCBI taxonomy): domain Eukaryota; kingdom Metazoa; phylum Chordata; class Actinopteri; order Hiodontiformes; family Hiodontidae; genus Hiodon; species Hiodon tergisus. The sequence continues at coordinate 10,450 of JAOVYW010059397.1, read as the reverse complement.
ATGCACCAGAAGAGGAAAATCCATCCCTGCTCACACGTATACCCCGCAGAGGGTCAGAACGTCGATACCGGAGAAGAGGTGAAATGCTGAGACTCTGAACTCAATGGCATAATTACAGCTTCCAGTTTCCTCACAGCCAGGCGTGCATGACGGACACTTGGCACAGAATAAACGGTTTGACGAGAGATGATTAAGTATGGTATAACACATTGTTGTAATATTTTACAGTATGCATTTCCACGCAGCTACATATATATTTATTTTCTAGAGTAAAATCCTTTACTATCCCTACAATATATGAACGGTTTTCTTAAGAATAATCTAAATTAATCAGCACCAAATAAACAATTTGTCAAATATATTAAAGTGAAATATCAACTATTCAGAGAGACTTATATTGCACAGGCTATAAACCAACATGTTGTTTTTGCACTAACATACAGATTCTACAATATTATTTTCACTTTTTACCATGTGTTCCTGCAAAATATGAAGATAAAACTACAGTTACTACAGCAGTCTGTATCACCAGCATAGGCAACTCAGTTTCAACATTCTTCTTTCACAGTAAAAATCATGTTGCACACAATGTTGCCTTAACGTGGGGGCGATATATATATATTTAACTGCATATATTAATTCATACGCAAACAAGTCATCCAAGATAAATTGCTCTCAAACACATTAAAAACATATTTAGTAACAACAGATACCAGGTCAGTTTTGTGAAACAACACTAGCATTGCTTCATACAAGGAACGCTCTCACTCTCTATTTCTTCTGCTTATTTAATAAAGAGATTCCATGCATTCACCGTGGCCGTGATATTGAGCAAGACTAACCTTCAGTGTGTAGACTCCCATACGGCCAGGTACTTTGTAGAAAATCCCCTCTTCCCCTCGGGAGTTTGTGTGCAGCATTGCATTCAGGCACGCCAGCGGAGAAGTCCCACTAGGAGTGGGAGAGAAAGCCAATTACACCACAACCACCCAGTGCAGCCCGCTGCATTCCTGATCCAGGGGAAACGACCCGCTTTTCTGCGCCTTCATCTCAAAACAGAACCGCATCAAGTCACATCTGACAATTTGCCTTTTCCCCCCCTTCCCTGACAAGAAATGGCACGTCTTTTCAATATGCGTGAGAGAAGCAAGTCTTTCTTCAGAATCCCTTTCTGATGCAATGTTGTGTTTTGCATTAAATATGACTAAGCCAACCCAGTCGTCCAGTAAACCACATTTAATACTATACTACATAGCAGAAGACAAATAATGAATGTGATGGACGACAGGTAAATTAATCACGAGAATGTGTTTAAATCAATATATACAACAGTCAGACAAATAAGACATTACTAAGTTGTTTAAACTGTAATGGTATTTTTGCTAAATGCAACGGAGTCCAAGAAGGATGAATGTGTTTTAAGTCAAAATGCATGCTTTTTATTTGCCAAAAACACTGCAAACAAAAGGATGTTCCGGAGTTTAGGGCAGAGCAAACTATAACTGGGTTTCCCTTTGACATATACATTCACATGTATATACATTTGTACACACATTAATGCAAATGTTCTACATAGGTTTAACTTTCAACAGTATTTGTAAAGTGGGCTGATTATGAGCACAATTTGGCGACTGACAAAGCCAACACACCTTTCACGAAACGCGGGGAGTATAAAAGGCTTGTTGATGGCGGCACACATAACTACATAACTACCAAACTCAGAGTCAAAAAGGGAGAAGTGCCAAATTATTAAGCATAAATAAAGCATTAACTCAGAGGACACAAAGAGGAAACAGTGCACTTCCTTACCAAACTTATCCTTTGACTTTGACATTCAAGCAGAGACACTCACTATAGAAGCAAGGGTAAATGCTTTACAAAATGATTTAAAAATGCCATGTAACTAAGCATGCTAGCTCAAATTAGAATTGCTCACAGCCTCCAGTTAATGCCATGATGAAGATGCTATTCATTCGCAAATAAAAGACAAGACATTTTTCATACTTTTAGGGTGAGGGACAGCAAATGCTTGCCGCCGTTTAGTGGGACAGCCCATAAATTCCATGCAACAAGGGAACACAAAACTGAATCGTGGTTAGTTTATCGTGGTTAGGAGATGTTTTTCTTACCTTCTGGAAGACAACAGACACAATGAAAAAACAAAGAAAAAAAAAATAATAATTAGAATTGAATGGAGAAAAACAAAGGGGAGAATGTGTAAAAAAGGGGTAAATTATACTCAACCAACCAAGCAACAGAACAGATCCAGAAAATAGGGTTAACAGTTCTACTCATAAAGACAGCTCAAAGCTACACCCATTTCATATTAAGCAAAGAGGTTTGCTGGAAACACAGGGAACATTTTGCTGGCATTTACTAAACAGATTCTGAGATTGAAAACATTAAAGCCATGTTTTTAATAAAACAACAACGCAAAATAACCCTTAACAGATTTTAAATAATAAAATGCAAAATGCTTAAATATGACAAACGGAGCTGAATAAAGCTAAAAATGAGACTTGTATATAAGACTTGTCTATTAAATAAACCTGGAGGAGATCAAAGCCGCGCTTCAATTTTAAGTAAAAGTATACCATTGACTGACATTAATCTTCTTGATCTTTATTTGCTCATTATGTACATACAGTATAATATTTTACAAGTAATTCCGTGGTTAATCGCTAAATACAACCACATGTGTGGCTTTGAAAGGAGGCAGGTTGATCCATACCAGAGCAATGTGAAGCAAGAATCTGCAAGTTCCTCTGTCACCGTGTACCATTGGATAAGAAGTTAACAGTCACTGTAGAAAAATTCAGTGTTTCTCAATGCGATGAAAGCACAGTGCTGCAATAAGAGCCGTTCCTCCCTGCACGGAGTACACCTAACCAACACAACTGACCGAGAGAACCGGAAGACAGGACTCCACAGCGGCCGTCATAAGGACCTTTTAATACCACCGAATACACAGAGCGTTGGGCGGTGGGACATGCAAAGTGGCTGTGGCACTTCTGAGAATGGAAGTTTCCATACGGCACAAGAAAACGTAGCAGGCCAACAGAACCGGTTCTGCTGGGTGAGTGAAGGGGAAAAAACATCTAATGGTTTTCTTTGTACACGAAGAGACATGTAACAAACAGGATGACACATGCCAAATAAGAATGCAGGAGTTAGAGAAATGGCCATCAAAGTAAAGGAATCGATATTCAATTATCAGGAACAAACCCTTTAAAACATGTTAGTATCTGTCTATTATTCTCATAAATGTCTGTCAACGGAGCTTATTGGGATCAGCAACTAAGATTTTTTAAAAGCATTCATTTTCTCAAACCATGGCTAAATGAGTATCATATGCTGTACTCTTAGTATTCGCATATCAACGCCGTTGATGGTTCTGAGTTGGTTTAATTTTGGTGGTGTGGATAGGGGTTAAAGGCCACGTTCATAACTGAGATGGAAAGTCATCTAAATCATCATCATCACATAAATGCTCCTCACAGGCACAGGAAGCTTCTGCCATGGGAACTGGCCTTGGTACTGAAACCTGACATTTTCTTTCCTGGTTTTGGGTCATACATACACGGTTTTGAAGTATCGGGGAACTGTCTGTCCACCCGGGCATCTCTCTTCACATACATGCTCCACTTGTGCGACTCTGACTCTGCTTTAAAGCACTACAAAGTTTAATGACCAAGGAAAAATACAAGCACTGAGTCAAGTGGGGAAATGAGATTAAAATCTCATCAGACTGAATTAAATCTCAGGACAGTGTGATGAAATGGTGTGCTAAATGATCAGAGCAGTAGCAGTGATACCAGCATTATTTTTATCTTATTGAAAAAAATGGCTTGAAAGTATCTTGGAAATTAAAAAAACTAAAAAAAACAATTTTTCCTTCTTCATAATCCCAACAGGTGTTATCAGTTGGCAAGGAAACGTGCCTTACAACCTGAATTGATTTCCCAACAAGGCAGTTTCAGGGCTATGTCAATGGACTCTAATGAAAGTATGAGTAGATGTTTTCTAAAGCAAAGTATAATAAAACACCCTGTGTTTAAAACCACTAGGGTCAATGTAAGTCCTATTATAGATCCACAAATTTCCACAATTTTCCCTAGACGGCTTGATTGTGGTTAATGAAGTCAAAGGGGAATGTGTCTCCTGGTGCTTACAACGAGTCAGACCAACAGACTAGCTCGAGAAGTTCATGCCTTGAATAATGCTAACATTAATGGCGAGACAGAAATGTCACATCTCTCATCAATTGAATTCCTAATAACGTGAGCTTCTAGACCACCCCATTATTGAGGAAGGTTTTCTATTATGTGCCCACGATGTGAGGATGTCTGGTGATGAACAGAACTGTCTCCCTTCTTGCTGTACGGGCCCTCTCATGTTCTCGGTGAGTCACTGCAGCACCCCTGACGGGTTAGCCAGGAGCTTATTAAAGTTTCTCCCACTCATCTCGCCCGTGAGACTCCTCGAGGGGGATTCCATTACATTCCGCTATGCAAATATCAGACTGACATCCAGAGCACAAAACGAAAACCGATGATGTAACTATAAAAGGACAATATTACCGGACTAAATAATCTAAAGCCAGTGATCAAACGCAGCTTCCCTCATCCTGTCTGCCGACTACCCCCAAGGTGGGTGCACTGCAGGTACTCTGGGCGTAGCCCTCCTTTGTTTACTAAAACCACCAAGGACCAGACTGAGAAATTAGCAATTAAAATGCTCATTATCCCCAGAAAGGCCAGGAACAAACAGATGATCCCTTTTACAACCACAACACCTGGTTCCTCTACTGTAGGCTTTAAAGTTTTAAATTAACAGAACATATGTCTTTGGCTGCAGCCTACTCAAATTAATCTTAAAGAAATAAAACATGTTGTGTTGGGATATCATAAAATATGTTTTGGTAGGCCTTGAAGGTAGAACAAAGAATAATATGCATATGCAAATTACATTTGGTGTGTTTTACTGACGAGACATGCAGAAATATCGTGGGATGAACCCTTACCTTATTTCCTTTAACCCTTCTCTCTGGATAACCTGGAGAATCTCTTTGTGACTCATGGGTGTATTAGGGTACTTCTCCAGTACCTGCAGACACAATTGAGACGCATTCAGAATAAGAGACATTCAGGATATGAATGAGCAATTATGGAATAAGACGAATATTAAAAATAGAGAAATGTATATATCCCACGTCACATTTATCACAGAAAGCAGGCACTTCTTACAGCACATTGTTACTGTTGCTTGGCATACATTGACTCCAAAATACTACAGCCTTAAATCTGGGTATTGAGAAATGCTTGCATGCACACTATGAAACTGGCGGAATAAAGTGGTATTACGATTTAATTTAGTGACCATATACCATTTGTTTAATTTTCAATTTTTGTTAATTTACCCAATGCCGATGCTGATAAAAAAATACCAATGATCATAACAGATGTGTAATTTGTCTATTATTACTAATGATTTATTTCTAACTCATTTTAACTCATGATTTATTTTTTAACTCAACTAAAGATGCTTAGTGCCTTATCTCACTTCCGGCAAAAACAACAATAAATCAATCAATCAAAATTCAGTATAAAGTTAAACACATACAGCATCTTCTGATGAACATGCAGCTTTTTAGACCTGTGAGGTGAGTAGCCTAATTACAGGTGCCTTGAGTGAGCTGGCGGTCTGCTCATCTCTCCTGCCCTGACTCCAGACAGCAGACAGCAGCTCACTGCGCTCTCCTCCGGGGACAGCTCCAGGCTCAAAGATTAAAGCACCACCTGCAGCGTCTGCATTGACATTAGGAAGCCATCTGCACTGCGCCACACACAGACACACACAACACCCCCACCACGAAGGGGAGCCTGGAGAGGTTTTGCAGCGAAGAGCTGGAGTAAAATTAACAGGTTCTTAAAATTATTGCATTGGTTATCCAGTTCCCAGGTTAATCAATGCAGGTGCCCGCACAGTGGCTTCTTCTCCAAATTCGGTCTTAGACTTCATACAAGCTTATTTTCAGATGCGCACTGGTAAACAATCACCACATTCATTTGAGTCGACTTCTCAGTCTCTGAGGGTCTGCTTCTGTATTCTGTTTTGGTTAACAGTTTCGTGAATGACTTGCTGTTAACGGGTCGCAGAATGATCCGGACGAAAGGAAACTGCGCGCCCATTAGTGCAGAAAAACCCCCTCCGATGTCAGAGCAGGCAGAACCCTGGATGCCCTTCTGGGTTTCTCTCACCCAGGAGGTGACACACATTCTTCACCTTCTACAGGGCACTGGCTGTAAACCTGCGGGACTCACATCGTTGTCTCAATAGCAGCCTCAATGGCTGCCACCAGGTGCCATGTCAGGACAGGATTGATGGCTCCTTCAGGACATTATCGATGTATCACCATTTTTGGTAGTTACAGAGACTGAAAGATCTTATCAATAATAATAAATAATAATAATATTCAAAACGTCCTGTGTCCCTTATGTCCGTTGGTTATTATCAGTGCCCTGGAAAAAACTCCTATGTCACATCTACTGTCTGCTTGGTCTCCATACCACAAGCATAAACCTTATAAGCAGAAACATGTACATTTTAACATATTTTTCAAACTAAATCACAAGCACTCACAGTTTTCTTTTTCTTTTTCATTGCTCCTAAAAAGCTGACTATTTGGAGATATAAGTTTTCCCCAGATGGCGAGGGTGTGATAAGGCCTGGAGAGTAAACACTACCTCATAACATAAGAGGGTGAACTAATAGGATGGCTTGGGGCCACATGCTTCCTGGTTTGTCAGACCTCAGCATACACAAATACTGTTTGGACCTGACCCTCCATCCTGCCGGATCCACTGGATCCTGTCTGAGGTACTACCTCGCCCTTGAGGATACGGCAAGGGTAAAACTATAGTGACCCCCGGGCATACATGTTAGCAACACACGGCATACCAGTTGAAATAGGAAGCGACTTTTTTTGTTTTTTTTAAACTGACATAACAGAAAGTCACCCGGTGTCCTGACAGCTAGACAGAACAATGAACTTATTATCAGGGCAGTGGCTTTTGTGGATTCAGTGTCTCAGAGGTAGAGGATGTTACACAAGCTGAGAGTGAGGTTTCCAGTTTATAAAGCATTACAAGTAGGACATGCATAAATCATAGGAAGAAAGAAAAAACCTTCCCATTTACACATACACAAGTTTAAGGCATAAATCTTTATAAATTACTGTGGGAAAACATGGTAAGGATGTGTCTAAGGTTGCTCACAGCCATAAGTCGGTGTCAAAAAAATGAACAGGTGAATGTGCTACTTCCAAGAAGGAACTTCCAGTATCGTAATCTGTACCTGTAATAATGCTTTGTGTTGACTTCTGAGTGTACTGGAGAACTTCTGACTCTCTTAAGTGTTTCAAGTTAAAAGTTACCTTACCATAAAACGTCCTTTGTTTCCCTGACTGGGGACCACATACTGTGGGATAATCTTGGTCCTTCAAACTTTCAGTGTCTCGCAAAGACGTGTTTTCTGGGCTATAACACAGTCGGAGTCTGAGGTATCCAACAGCAGGGCCGAGCTTACTTACAGAATGCAGAGGGCGTAGAAGACTCCCCGGGGAGCGAGGTCATCAGCGGACCCTGCTGTTCAGCAGCTTTAAACAGCAGAGGACTTTACTTAACTGCTGTTTTTATCTATTTCATAAGGTTGGCAGGGAATATTTGCAGGTAGATGCTCTCTTTATAATGGGGGACAAACGACGAATCACAGCGCCTGTACCGCATGCCTGTATGACTTTTGATTCCCATCTCATCGAATCTTTTGCTCTACTGTACACACACCTGAGCACATCCTCTGCCTGGAGGGAAGTTTACCATGCGACACAACGTCTGGGACAAAAATCAACCCAGAAAAGTGAACGATACACTACATGTGAAGTAGCCCCCAGATCCTATTTCCATAATCTGCACTGAGACGGAGCATCGCAGCTGTACCGTTACTGGTTTCTGGCAGCGCTATGTGTGTTTCCAACATGTGTGTGCATGACGTGGAGACATAAACAAGAGCAGGCCACGAGAGGATCGAGAACAACAGCCTCAAAGGAGGAAGCACCTGCTGACTGTGACAGTTAATGCTAAATTATTCATGAAAAAGATGCAAAACAACTGAAAACCAATCAGCACACAAGATATATATATATATATATATATATATAAATATACCTAAAATATACAGCAATGTGCAAAAGTCTAAGGCAACCTAGCTTTAGAAATTTGAGTCTTTGATATTTATATTTGGTCTTCTGCATTAGTGTGTAAGTAGAAATGTTTTTTTTCGTTTTCCAAACACTCTTTTTCTGAAAGAGGAGCAAGGAGTTCTGCAACAGATGTTTTGCCTCCATAGAGCCCTGATCTCAGCATCATCGAGGCTGTCTGGGATTACCTGGACAGACAGAAGCAAGCGAAAGAAAGTCTATAGAAGAAGTGTGGAAAGTTCTCCAAGATGCTCTCCAAGATCTACCAGCCGATTGTCTTAAAAAACTGCACGACAGTTTACCTAAGAGAATTGAAGCAATATTTAAGGCAAAAGAGGGTCACACCAAATACTGAATTTATTTTTTGGTTGTTTTTGTGTTTTTTGTTGTTGTTGTTTTTTTTAATTGTTAATGTTTACTGCCCCTTATAGTTTGAATTTTTTACACAGGGAAATCACTTCCCACTTGCATTCTGTAAGGAAAGTGAGTTAAAAAAAAGAAAACAGATGATGATAAGACAATAAATTCCATCCGGTCTCTAAAGCATCATATAATTTGCAATCAGATGGCAACTGTCTCATCCCTTAGCAACGTGAAGAAGAGAAAAAAGCAGATAATGGGGGGTCTGTGAGAAGTATAAATGCCTTTCTGAGTTGAACTCAGGGGGCAATCACCAAAAATCTGAGAATGAACAATATAACACAATCACTGGATACGACACAGCACTTTTGATTACTCACAAAACCACACTGCCAGCAGTATTTGTGCAAACGGCTCGGAGGCCTTGTTCTTTTACCCAAACCCATACACAGAACAAAGCACGAGAGGAATCACTGTTCCTAACCCAGCCTCATTAAAGTCCCCCCCAAACATGAGCCTGTGTGGGCCTGGGGAAGGGAGAGAGGGAGCAAAAATGAGGCAGGTGTGGGCTTCATTCGAAGCAGATGTCTGGCCTTAATATCCTGTCCTCCGCTGGGATGAGGCTGGGGCATATACAATCATCTCTCCCTAAAGAAGGGACCTGCCCCAGGGGCTCCGTCAGCTGCCTCCAACACATGTGTGCGCGCAAGGTACGAGTCGCGTGGCGCTGCGGATCGTGAATGTATCTCGGCCCTACAAGCGCACCACAAACCACTGCCCATCATTTGTGATTTAAAGATAAGCCCTCTCCGTGTATCTGGTGCCATCCCCCGTGCTCTGTTCCTTTTGATATAATGAGTCTGCTGGGGCAAAGTAAAAGCTGAAAAGTGTAATACTGAGGCTTCTACAAAGGCTCCTACGAATTGCATTAGCCATTTAAATTCAGCCTTACAATGATGAGGGCAAGAAGTGTTGCATCTGAATGCCTCCGCTTTTTATAAGTAAGACTAAGTAAGAGTTTTCAACAAGGTCAATGCGCCTTCCTAATCAATGCTGAGGGGTATATTTAACGATAATCTGTCGGTTATAACTGTTGGTTTAAACCTGATCTTTGATCAATAATTCAAGCAGCCTCCTTACCATGACATGCCCAATATATTGCTTTCTTTAACATATAATCAAAAGGCAGAATACACTAAAGGCTGTTATAAGAGCTATGGTGTCCTTTGTAAGCCATGTCTGCAGGGGCACTATCTGCACTATCCTGTTTATCTTGTTATCTTATCATATTCTCCAAAGATCGGGACGCATTTTATCTCTGCATTCTGAGTTCAAGAAACCCACAAATACTAAGTATACACAAGGACAATTAATAACCATGCCTCATGATCTTGATCTAAATTGTTCCAGGGTCATCATTTATCACACTGCGAGCCTAATGTTGCCGTTGTGAGCCACAGTGTAGAATTTAATGCATCAGTTATTTACTGACAATAATAATCAGAAAGAGTTGGACATTTATTAAAAACAATGATCAGAAATAACAGGACATTTATCTATTGTTTGCAGGTTTTCCTCACAGTATCAGAAGTGACCACTGATAACTCATTATCTTTGCTCCACAGGGCTGTTTAAAAACCCACATCATACTCTCTGACACTTGCCAATGCCAGGCCTTTTACAGGCTGCTTAGCTCAAATTCGAACACACACGCAGACACACACACACAGAGACACACACACACACACACACACACAGACACACACACACACACACACACACACACACACACACACACACACACACACAGAGACACACACACACACACACACA
>JAOVYW010059387.1:0-22590 GCA_025775045.1 Hiodon tergisus | reverse complement strand
AGGTAGTCGTAAGCGCATGTGCGAAATAAAGAGCATAAATTCCTGTTAAACAGTGTCGGTCTCGTGCTTGAAACCACTCTCTTGTAAAAATTCTACAATATGCTTAGCCAGATCATATGAGAATTCAAACATTTAAAACATATCATTCACACCACACTAGATTTTTTTTCTAGTTTTTACTTTCTCTGTTTATGTTTGTCTGTTTCTCTGTGTATTCAATAACTTCTATGGGGATATGTTACATATGCAAAGTATCCATTATTAAAAAGAAATAAGCATAAATAAATGTACTAATTCTTCTTGAAACATAGTTTCCATCTACTTATACTACCAAGCTTTGTCTGCAAAATATACTTGGCAGAATATATTAACTGAACACTCAAGTGAGAGTGACTAAGCATACAACCCTTTTTTAGACAGCCCAAAGATAGCTCATTTGATTCTCTACTGAGCTATTATAACAAAACCAAATTGTAGTCAATGGAGTTGGACAGGAAAATGGAACTGCTAGCTTCTGTAGTGAAATGGTCCTAATCAATTGCCCGTGTCACGTCCTGAATAACCCTATCCCAACCTAACCAAGAACACCGTTATTATCTGAGGACCCATGATGGAATTAAGCCACCATACGGGAATATGGTATGCATGGTCAGCTGGTTGAACAAATGTCAGCCGAATCTGAGAGAGAAGTACCCATACTGTTTCTGTACCCATGGCAGGACATTATTTAACCATAATGTAATCTACGACAGTAGGACTGACAATGTGATATTATTTCACTGACCTATTCTCCTAATGGTGGCCCAGGACTCACATTGTAAGATAATTTAGAAGTTTTGAAAGCGATTATGAACAAAACCAGAGGTCCATGTTGGAGTACCTTCTGTACCAAGAGCCATACTGCATTCAGCAGATACAGTCTTAATTAGTTTACAAAATCTCACATTTGCTTTTTGAAAAGTTCTCCAGTTCAGATTTCACACCCTTTGAGCTATTATATCAACATCAGTCAAGCAGATGAAGGGGGGAAGGGGGCCTGGGATTAGCAGCTTTGTTCTTACTGCCTCCTCTTCAAGCACATATCCACGATGACCTAAGTATGCCCCCCCCATCTGAAACAAATTTAAATATATCACAGGTGCTATTACTATGTTGCTGATCCATTTGAACCAATGTCACAGATAGGGATCATTGATGAGTTTCGGAGTGATTGGATGAGCCATATAGCACTGGTATTTAAACCCAACGAAAGCCTAACAATTTTCAAAATAGACTTCTTATTCCGCAGTAAGAAGCATTGATTGACAGCTTGGTATATAACCATTCTGTATCACTAGAAGGTGGCATGGCTATATAATTCTATTTTTTGCAACCCATCTTGCAGGTTCACAACCTGGAAGAGTTGGCCACCTGAGCAAATTATATAGTCTTAATTACTTCAGTAAATATCCAGTTGTATGATAGATAAAGTGTTGAGTTTGAAGTCATTTCCTACAAGAATGACTGTTAAGTAAATAAATAAAAAGACCCTAAAGGAACAGTATGTAGTTCCTAGGCATCAAATGAGTATTAGATTTGGATCCATTAAATATTTTAAGTGATAAAGCATCCGGAAGCATTATTATGAACACCTTTAGGACTCAAAACAAGATTTTTCCCTTCATGAAATTGCAATGTTCTTCATGCTGAGTTGTTTGAGAGATTAATGGACCTGATACTATGCCACCCTAAGACGACCCACAGAGGTGTCCCCTTGGACTTCTGAATAGTGTGTATACACATATCAGGTGCTTCAAGAACAGAAATGGCAACTGTACAGTTTAATCCCTGGGAACTGAAATCAGCAGTGCTGATCTTGTACTTGGGTGTGTGCAGCTGATAAGAGATTTGATATGAGAAGTCAGTCTGAGACTGGTATCAAAAGATGGATTTCTAACAGACTGGGGGGAGAGGTTCAGTTGAAGGCATGGCAATAAGTTATCATTCAGCTAAACTAACCGTTGCCATCTGTGGGATGCTGGCACAGTGCCAACGCTTGTCACAGCCAAAGCACATTTCAAAGTGTGATGAATCATATGATGTATCTTTAACCTCAACAAAACAACAATACATCACTTACAAACTTGTGGCTCTACTAAAAAGCCCTCTCTGACAAGAAGCCTGTCTGGGTGAATCTGTGTTTTACTTAAGGCAATGATAAATGCTCATCAATGGTCATGATAAATCTCAATGACGGCCAATTATGCCTTTAAAAAAAATTTTCTTTAGATAAATAATGATTGCATTAAAGATATATATATATATATATGGATATATATATATATATTTGAAATATGCTGTTGGACTCTATAGCACCCTGAAAATGTGAAATCATTTTAAAATAAGCCTCAAAATGTTAGAAAACCGAGACCTTGAATATAACTGCGATGCCTGAAAGAATGCAAGCACTGTGGATGGAGAGAATTAAATTAATGGAATTCTAGTTGATAAAAGCATGAGTGCAGAATTGTGTTACTTTTTTTTTCTGGCAGTTTGCTTCAAATTTTGTTCATAACCTTCATAAACTGTAACACAAATTATGGGTAATATATGTGTGGAATAAACCAAACAATATAGCCTACAAATGCTAGAAAACCAAGACGGTTGGATAAATACCTGGAGTTGAAACTAGAGGTTTTCAGATTCAAACTCCAGCAGCCGACCTGGGGGGCATTTCACTGGATAAGTGAGTTAATCGGCTTACTTTACCATTATATGGCTAACTTTGAAGCCCAGGTCTGGATATTCGGTTTCACAAAGAAAGCTTAATTTATAGCTTGTTTAATAACTTTGGCAATCCATTCAATTAACCTAACCTTATTAGTATACACAGGGCCCCATGTATACTAATATATTGCAACAAGATTCGTTTGAAGGGAGTGGACCCCCTCCCGATACTGCCGGATAGGTGCATGTGGCCGCTCTGGCGATCCTTCCTTCACCATCTAGGCATTGCACCCGGCAGCAGTCTTTACACCCGGTGCATCGTGCACGCATGCCAGGACATCCTGCGGTTATCCATGGGGCACAAAAAGCTTCTATTTGACCAGTCCTCTGACTGGCTCCTTTTACCCACGGTCCAGAATCCAGAGGGTCACAAAAGTGTCACAAAGACACAGTGTCCTGCTATGCGTTTAAGCTCTTCACCGCTTTTGAGTGGGAAAGAGCTCCTCCCAGGCTAGTTGTTCCACTACCACCCAGTACAGCACTGGACTCAGGGTTGCCCTCGTGAGCTGTCTGTTGCTGTGCTGCTGTCCAGGAAACAGAGGCATCACTGTCTGCCCCACTAACCTGTTGCACAGCAGGCACATCACAGGCCGGTTTGTGCACTGTCCACGACCTTGCTGCCTCTCTCCTCCAGTTGAAATGGCACCGCTAACAGCCGTCCAGGCCTCAGGGGCACCCACATTACCATGCGCCCGACATAGTTAGTGTTTGATGGTGAAATCAAAGCTTTGTAAAGCCTCGATCCACCGTGTTGATATAGTAATTGGCTATAATACACCACCACTCTCTTGCCCCCTGTGATAACAAAACCCCTACAAAAGAACACACAACCGTCCCACTGTTGTGTGGGAATGCACCCTGGATATTGTCTAAATGACACAAGCGTTCGAAGAATTGACGCAAGCACCTGGTCCATTAATCTATCAAAGTTGCCTAGAGCATTACACAGACTCAAAGGAAGAACCCGGAAGTGCCTCCCAATGGAGAATGCGGTCTTCTGCATGGCAGCCAGCAAAAAATTGGTACAAATGGAAATTTTGTTCTGTTTGATCATTTATTTTAAAACCTTGAAACTCAAAATCAATTATTGTAAGGTTAAATTAAATTTATGTTTGGGAAATATTTGTATGACAAAATATGTTGCTTGCATACATATTGAAGCCCTGAAGTGGAATCTCCCAGTTTACACAGATTAAATAAATCTTACCATTGGCCCCACCTGTAAAACATTCTATAAAAGTTAGAGATAAAGCAATACAATTGCATATATTAGGAAGCGGGTACAAAATAATATCCAAGTGTTTGGATTTCCCAGTAAGCACAGTTGGATCAATAATCAGGAAACCGGCCATCCTTCAAAAACTTGTGAGTGAATCCACAGAGAGACCAACAATCACTCTGAACGAGATACAGAGTTAAATGGCTGGGGGTAGAGTGATGATGCATCAATCAAATGAATATCAAGAACTCTGTATAAGACAGGACTGTATAGGAGAGTATCAAGAAAGCCGTTACTTAAAACATACAACGTGAATGCACATCTTTAGTTTGCCAGAAAGAAAATGACAGTGACCCAGCTGCGATGTGGGAAAAGGCTTTGTGGACCAGGATGGAGCTTTTTGGCCAAGACTCAAAGCGCTACGTATGGCGCAAACCTAACACTACCTATGCCTCAAGACACACTATCCCTACAATGACGTATGGTGGTGGCAGCATCATGCTGTGGGGTTTCTTCTCACCAGCAGAAACTGCGCATCTTGTTAGATCCTGCTTCAATCTGCTAAAAAACTGAAGCTGGGGAGGAAATTCACTTTTCAGAAGGAAAATTATGCTAGGCACAAGGCCAAAGCAACATTGGAGTGAATCAAAAACAAAAAGGTGAATGTCTGACACTGGCCCTGTCTAAGTTCTGATCTCAGTCCCATTGAGAATCTGTGGCACTATTCATAAAATTGCAGTCCACAAGTTTTATCCAACCAATCTGAACAACCTGTACCTTTAGATGAATGGGCCAAAATCACTCCGGTGCTCTAAAAATAAGTATGCTATTGCAGCGAAAGATCGTTCTACCCAATATTAATGTGTGAATACTTTCTGTTTTTACATTTGTCATAAAAATATTTACCAACATGAAAAAAATGTCATAATTGATTTTGAGTTCCAGTTTAAAAAAAATAAACGATCAATGTACCATTTTTAATTTAGTAATATGAATGAATTGATCAGGGGTCTTAATACTTTTGCAAGGCACTGTAATTGATATTGCAATTAGATAACCGTTTCATAAGAAGAATATTCTCACTAACTACTGGATGTTCTTGACTTTAGTTTAATTTACTTGTTCACACAGTTCTGTTCACATTAAATCACACTGAAGACAACATATTAATCATTTGGAATACTCCTATTGTTAAACCATGATGAAAAGGTTGAATTATTCTACAGGAACATTCAGTGGTCACTCTAGCTAATAGTCATGAAGATGAGATAAATGGCAGCCTTCTTAAAAGCTATGCTATACTCCGATAAACTGGCCAGACTTATATAGTGGGCTTAGCCCCTCACACATGGCTGTGTTCATGGTTCATGGTTTATTCTTGTTTAAGAATAAAACTCAACTCTCAAAATTGCTAATTTCCATTATTTTAAAGGTGTAAATCGGAATATTCCTAATTATGTTATGGAATCTTTTTTGCCATTTTATGGTTGCACACAACCCATGCATGGGGACAAATAGTATGATAACACAGCAAGTCCCCCCCCCCCACACACACACATTTGCTCAGTAACACACAATTGTAATTTGTCCTCTGCATTTTTCCCATCCTCTGAGGGTAGCCATATTCACAGCGCCTTGGGGCCAGGACCAAGTGCTTGCCCACATCTTGGCCAAGGACACAGGCATGAGAGCAATCTGTTCTGCATGTTTTTCATATATTGGGGTCATTAGAAGAGGAACCCCAGGTAAGCAGGGGGAGAACATGCAAACTCCACAAATAAAGGCCCAGGAAATACCCCACCTCAACATTGAACAAATGACCTTCTTGCTGTGAGGCAACACTGTTAACCACTGTGCCACCTTGCCAAGTTAGTTATATAATGTGATTTTATGCTATATTGTATATTGTTAACTTAATTTGCGTGTTCATCCCGTCAGTAATCTTCCGCCACGATTCCACTCTTGCCTTTGTTACTGCAATTGTTTTGCTCTTCATTGCGATTATATTATCATATTGTTCATATAATCCCCTTCAATTATTCTCCTTCGCTCTACTGGAGAGAAGTGGATTGCACGTTCTTTTCCTTTTTTCTGCACCATCTCTATGGTTACAATCAAGGTATTGTCACTTGCTACCATTGCCTTTTCAACAACTGCCAGACACACACACATATCGTGATTACTTGAACCTAGCTTGGCTTAGTATGATTGAAACAGAATCCACAGTCGTGAAATGTAAATAATTTAAATCCGGCTAACTCAAGCTCTCTTAGTTAAATCCTCTCTTTTGCTGTACAATTTAGATGACTGTATAATAATAATTTAATCTGTAAATGCATAAGTAGTAATCAATACATATTTGACTATTTAAAAATAGTAGTATGTAAATATTATTTTTTATATATTATGCTTACTGGAAATGGTCAGTGGTCAGGAAATGATTAGTTTTGGAGGCATTTTGGACAACTACAATGCTGAAATGTCTGTTTGAAATAAACAATGAGCCTTTTTTTTAACCAACTTTTGTCTTTTTTGGTTGGCTTTTAAATTGTGGCCTGTGAGCTAGAAATCAAAATTGTGCCCCTACTCTGGCTGCTGCTGTCTGTCACCTACGCCCCTTGAGACAAGCCACAGTGCCGTCACTGGTACAAAAACTGTCACCTGCTTCAGTCCAGACAAAACCCAGCTCCCATCAACAGAGAGCCTAGAGGGTTTCCAGTCAGTCATTGTCCCACAGTTTTCAACTCAAAAGAATATTTGAAGAGAAATAAATATGTAGATGCAGAGGAGGTATATTGATCTCTAGAGCTCAATAGGAAAGTATGTTTGATATTTCAAATGATAACCCGGAGCATATTGGACGACAGAACTCTGCAGAAAGGAATGTATTTACAGGCTATTTATTATTCCCCCAGTAATACCTAAAGCTACAACTAGACAAATGAAAATGTTTTATGTCGATCAAGGAACAATTTAAAATACCTTCTTAATGCTATCACAAACTAACACATGGATATCAGCATATTGGTAGCCTGTGGATATTCTCTATGCAGATAGACTGTGGAACAGCAGCAGATGTCTACTTCTCAAAAAGTCTCTAAAATGCCTTTAACTTCCTCTTCCACTGACCATTATGTGTGGCAGCATCTTGGCTCGTCACGTCCAAGCCTATTAATCAATACAATAATTACATCCATTTCCCAGAAGACCTTTGTTCTATTTATCCCTGGATCAATTGTTTTCCAGTGCAATTAGATTAAATTACTAAGCACAACCTACAAATGTGGCAACCACTGAGGAGGTTCAAAGAGTTTCTGACTGATAAAATTCACCAGTATATTTTTACTAAATATTTTTTGTTAATAGAAATCTAATTTTATTAGACACAAGTCTAATACAGGCTATGTCTAATTTATTTGGCTTATTTTCAAATTAAGTTTCATACACTAGCAAATTATCTAAAATAGCTGTCTGACTCAACCCTCTCCCTCCCTATAGATTAGGCCAGAATGCTATGCTGGGCATTCTCATCATAGTCATTATAAAGCAAAAAATAAACTATTGTAAAAGTGTCAGAGAGGAAAATTGACACTGTTGCTATTTTGCTATTTTAACTAAACATTTGACTGTGTTAAGAAAATGTGAATGTTTTATGAATCGTGGCATGATAACTGACTCAAAGTTACAATTTGAGGTAGATGGCTCCAGGGTCCTTAACATATTGTCTGGGGATGGGATTGTACTGCCATTGGAAAGGGAGGCTAATTAATCTCATAATTATTAATTCTTCACATCATTGCAGACTGTTTTGGTAAAGATAATAATGAAAAGTAGCATTTTTCTGACCCATACATTTGTAGAACTAGATTAGTTTATTGTAATGTCTTGCAGTCACAGTGCCCAAATTTTATTTTCAGACACCTGCTGCAATATAAAATTACATTGGCAGGATCCTGACAAATAGTTTGAAAAATATTAAGCCCGTTTTATGATCTTTTCCAAGACTCTTTGCGAAATGCTCAGGTACTTGTGGCTTTTAACCTACAATGTCACAAATGTGGCTTTATATTTAAACTTAAACTATAATTAATTTTCAATAAATTTTACACAATACTTTAGTTGGTTTTACCCACCTAAAAAAAACTTCTCAAATTAGAACTAGTGGTAGTGCCAAATTAATTTAATTTTGATTAAATGGATACTTATTCAGCATTTTCTATCTGACTGTCTGACTGGCTGGGGCCAAATAAAATCAGACGGCTTGCCAAACTGCATTTAATGGTTTTTTCTTTTCTTTTTGGAGAAGATAAAATAAGATACTCTCAAAAACAAGAAAATACTTACAATTTTATTCAAAGTAATATGCAGGTAGTTAAATCCTAGCCATAGTGTTGTAGTTCATGTTGTTAGAAAATAATTGGAGTTCACACTGGCACACCCATTGCTGGATATCATTTCTGGAGTTGTCAATTTTATTTATGCAGCGTGAAAGTGGCTAGACTGTGTAATACGCAAACGTAGCAACCTACAGTTTAATTAATAATTATTTTATTTTCGTGTGATTGAACCCACATCTTCCTTCCTGAAGAGTACAACAAAATTTGGTATAGCATAGGTATTAAAAACTCTCACTGAGCCACCAAGTTGAATATTTTTAAATCGACTTATTTGCAACAAACATTCACTCGCCCTTTGCACCGTCTGTAGGAGGATTCATCGAAACAAGATAATTCATGTAGGGGAAATAAATTTCCTAGTGATCATCTGTACACATTTCAATGCTTGGTAGAAACGGCAAGTCATCCCAATGTTTCTAGGACAAGAGCTCAGTTTTTGCTTCATGTTTCATGTCTGACAATTATCTCAATACTTACCTACTGCTTTTTTGAAGTATAAACCCGAAAATATGGGTCAGAACAATACGACAATGTAGAATTATATGTTGCATTATTTTAGCTATGGGGATCTAGAGCTATTGTTTGAACTTTTTAGAAGTAGATTGCCAAATGAGAACCTGTAAAAAAAACCATGCACAGTGTGCAAAAAAGCACATGTAATACGACTGGAAAGAAGGCCAAAATGCGCCATACCGTTCATGAATAATCCATTTTGTCATCCATAAGCAATTCTAGGTTAAAATAGTTCAGTTTTATGCAAAGCAAGCATGTTGCCTATTGCATGGTATTCTTAAATCTATTGCTAAATTGCAAGGTGCAATGAACCTGAAAATTCAAAAACCTTCTCACTGCTGTCGGTAATATCATGTCAGGTGCTTAAACATTAATCCATGTGCAAACTTGACAAGGAACATGGCAGCTGTAAAAGCAGCAAGTTGTAGACATCCCCACCATACTTGAAAACGTGACATAAATAATTTTTCATAAAAGGGTATCTCTCTCTCAATTGATTGAGACATAAATGATTTGTTGTTACAGGATGATAAGTCAATCTATAATTGAATTGCTTGTCTGGATCTTTTCAGAATTCATTTACTTCTTCATCTGGCATCTCTTAGCCATCAATATTTATTGTAAATAGTAAATTGGTACTCCATATTATAGCCAATACATTGCTCCTGCATTGCAGCAGTAGTGGTTTTCTCCCAGTTGCTGGAACAGTCAGAAATATAGGATTAATAACAACTGTAGATGTATTCTTTCACGAGACTCCGGTGACAAACAAAGAAATGAATATATATATTATTTATTTTAGTTTTGAAAAAAACACAATACTTTTTGAATAAAACACAAATGCCTCAAGTTAAAGCAATAAAATAGGCTGTCACAACAAAACAAGTATTGAGAATTATTTTATTTTTTTCATTCTTTTTTTACCACTGTAGGATTTCTTGGACAACAGTCAACTTATATGTGTGAATTGCCGCTAAATGGAGCAGCAATTCATTCTCAGGGCAAATTGTGTGATGACCTGATTTGCATAAATGCCTTTGTGAATCAGATGCTAACACAGTGCAGATTGCAGTTGCAACTGACGTGCAATAAATGAGGAGATTTGCATCTTCTATTCTTTATTAGTGAATCTGCAACAACTTTCATTTTGCTTTTATGCTACACTTAGGTAAATGGGCTACCAGCATAGCTAGTTTAATGTTCTTATTTGTTGTGATGTCCTGAATTTAACAATGTTCTATAGTGGTAAGTTGAACCTTGAAGTACTGGAAAAGATTCCAATCTAAAGCCATTCTTGCCAGTTTATGCAAATTTATACAGACATGAAAGCGAGGGCTTTATACAAAAACAAGTGCTCTAAGGAGTCAAGCCTTCCCTTGAACACAAATCATGCATCACAGACAGAATCACCAGGGGAGTATTTTTGGAAAGTTACAAAACCTCTCCAAAGTCTGAATTTGCCTAGCATTACATACTGCTGTCCTAGACTCTAGTTTTACCTCACAAGGTCTTCAGAACATTCGTTTTATATATTCAGATGCAAAGAACTGACAAAAAAAGCTGCAGTGAACTGACAAACATACATACAAAAGTATGTGGACGCCTGCCTGTCAAACATCTCATTCCAAAATGAATAGGGAATTAGTCCACCCCTGCTGTAGCAGCCTCCACTCTTCTGGGAAGGCTTTCCACTAGATGTTGGAAGTTGTTGCTAGGACTTGCTTCCATACTGGCCTGGCACGCAGCCAGCTTTCCAATTAATCCCAAAGGTGTTATGGGGGTGAGGTCAAGGCTCTGAAACCTATTTCATGAATCTCCCAACAAACAGTTCTTGTGCTGATGTTGCTTTCGGTAATGAGTGTTTCAATGAGGGATAAACAATTTGTACACAGCAAATTCACAGCACATGCAGTTGACCAGGGAAGCTCTAGCAGGGCAGAAATTTGACAAACTCATTCTGGAAAGGTGGAATCCTATGACTGTACCACAATGAAAGTCAACTTTAGTACAGGCCATTCTACTGCCAGTGTTTGTCTATGAAGATTATACGGCTGTGTGCTCAATTTTATAAACCTGTCAGCAGGTGTCCACTGATTTGAAGAGGTTTCCACAAACTTTTGTCTATGAAGTGTATCTTACAAACTATCAAAAATTGATTATATGTCTTCTTTTGAAACAACAATGAAGCCACACAATAAATACTTAATAACTGCCCTTCTTTCCATCTCAAACCTCTAGTTTGCTCCACTGCAAGGTGCACAGTGGATAAGGAAGATGAACAGTGATTCTGTACAGCCGACAGCTGACTTGAAAATGAAATGGTCACGGGGAAGCTGAGACAGATCTGCGCTCTCAGCAGACCCTGATTTGCATTTAAAACATAGCTGAATCAATAAAGTATCCCAATTCCTTCGCGCTGAAAATAATTTTCCCAATTATCCTGTTTAGAGATGATGTAGATCTTGGCATTGCTGCTTACCTATTCCCATGTTAGATTAAAAGTTTGAACTTCAACAAATGAACAAACATCTCTGTTTTTAAAATACCAATAATGTGATTGTGGCTCAAGGGCATATGTAACTCACATGCCATCATCTGTGTGATAGAGTTGTAATAATTAAACATGGGCTGGTGTTTAGACAGCCTGCAATGCATGTGTGAATTTTTTATTTCACAAAATAGAAAGGATTTTGCAGCTAAACAGGTGATAGGAGGGCAATGGTCTTTTTTGGAATGGTGTCTTCCAGTTCAACCAAATTCCATATTTTGCCAGGTGAAGGAGTTCCGTATGCAAGACAGGACAAAGGCTGACACAAATTTCTGCCTACTGTCAGCTCAAAAGCAAGTATTTCTTTAAAAGATCCATTGCATTCATTTACCTCAGAATTTTTATCCAGCATTTTTATCATGTGTGTTTGGGCTGTGTGCTTTCAGGTTGTAGACTCTGGGACCACCAGCAGCCAGAATCCCTGGAGGGGAGCTGAGGGAGGTCATGCCAGGGCCAACAAGAGTGGTGATGATGACTGTTACCCTTGGCAGCAGCCCATCAGCTTTTCTTCTGCATGTCTTGTGGCGTAGTGTCTTGTTTTACCCATGCTTGCAGCCTGTGGAAGGTGCTAGCTGGCCGAAACACAGACGTCTACTTTGTTGTATTGTGGCTGCCGTGGCTCCCATAGTTTTTTCTTTTGTTCTTCTTATCCCTTCCCTTCTCGTTCTCCTGACCTTTATCTTAGCTGAGTGCAGGTCAAGGAAGACCAGGACATTAGGGCAGCTAGCTGGGAGGGTTGTGGGAGGTAAGTGTCTGCTCCCTCTTTAAAACATTTTAATGCATTTTTAGTGGTTTCCTTCAGTTCAAACATAACCTTTGAATCACGCTTGCTTATGACTTTGTGAATCTCGTTACAGAACTTGCATGAGTGCTACGTCCAGAAGGGCTTACAGCACTGGTACCCCAAAAAGGGCCAATTAGTGGGATGATGATCTAGAGTACAGTACCTGGGGGGTTTGAGGGGGGTCATAGTTACGTTTTCATTAACAACAGGGGAGGAAAAATTTTCAGAAACGGGTGGTGGTACCGTAGTCTTTCCTGACATGAATTATTATGTCCTTTAAGTTTTGAAATTCTGCTTGGGTTGGTGGAAGATCCAAACCCTCTGAAACATTTCTTTCTAACTCTCTGTGGCATAAAAGTCAGAGGGGAATCTCTGGCCCCTCCCTTTAAGACTGGCCAGCCTGGCATTCACAGTTTACCTACTGATTGCTAATAATCGTCAGCTGTGTGATTGGTACAGCTGTAGTCAATGGTTTAACCAGCCGCAATATGAGCAGCTGCTGTATAAATATCATGTACTTTCAGTGTAACAGAATTCTTCCACTTTTTAAATTTTCTTATCAATATCCAAACCAGTGTGTTTCATAATAAGATTGTGCTTTTGCTAAGGGGAACAATCAGCAATTTTCTTTAAAATAATAATATTCCATGTGGATCTAATCCAGTTGTAAATTCAGTTAAATTTTAAGGCCTAAAGATATAAAATATTTTATATAAAATAATAAAATGCAATTCTTGCTAGTACTAGACCTTATTTGAGATTGCATTTCTGCATTTCTATAAAAGCCTGCTGCAGATTATGTTATCCACTTTACTATTTACGCCTAGAAAAATTGGTTAGGTCAATTCAGACCAGGGCCATTGCTGAAGGGTGTTCTAGAAAGAGGTCAATAGGATTTCAAATGCAAACTTGACATTCTTTAAAAAAAAAAAAAAAAGATGAAGAGTTGATTAAATATGCATAGTTTACAAGTTTTGGAAAAATTTAACTGAGGCTTGTGCCAAAACATAGTCTCGATTAAATTTCTTCAGTAGGACTAGATGTTAGAGTGTGGTAGCAGTGGAAAAGGAGCTGTTGCTCAGGAAGAAGAAGAATAGAGAGAGCTCTGGAGATATGTCTGGAGCAGGGATTATATCCAGAGGGCAGTTGCTAAAATACACAAGTGTGAGATGTTAGAATTAGTGAGTGCAGGTCAGGTGATTTAATAGCTTAGAAACTGGGAGGCTGTTTAAATGCTTGATCAAGGAAGGATCAGATGCTGGAAACTATATTTTTAAAGAAGGCTTCTGCAGAAAAAGTGGATGGAGGAGGGGAATATGAGAGTAAGGAGGAAAGGTTGCATTTCTATTTCACTTTCTTATCCTGCTTTCTTTTCGTAGCCTGGTGTTGTGTTTTGAGAAGACCCTGGCAGCTCATGCTCCTGGGGCAAACTCTAATCCTATGGGGTGGAGGTCAGAGTCAGATATTAAGCAGCTTTGGAAACTGAACCTCTAATTCAGGGTTTGAATGGCAGAAAGGGCAATGTTTGTTATTAGGCAACTGTACAGTCTCCATTTTTTAATATTTTAGTCGTTGCCAATTATTTTATTTATTTATTGTTTTCTCCCCAAATTTGAAATGTCCAATAATTTTTTAGGCTCAGATAACCGCTACCACCTCTGCGCTGACTCGGGAGGGGCGAAGATGTTGTCCACCCGAACCGTGTGCCACCAGCTGCCCTTCTTTACACTCAGCAGACTCGCCGTGCAGCTGCCTCAGACAACGCAGCTCTGGGAAGCTTACAGGCAAGCCCGCAGGCACCCGGCCAGACTACAGGAGTCGCTGGTGCGCGGTGTGCCGAGGACCAGCGACCTTCCCCTCCCCTGGGCGGCGCTCGGCCAATTGAGCGCCACCCCCTGGGAACTCCAGTCTAAAGTCGGCTGTGGAATAGCCTGGACTCAATAGAGCGCTGTACTCTAGTGAGTGCTTTTACTGGATGTGCCACTCTGAATCCCTCATTTTAAAACATCCTCAGGCATTACCACTCCTCAAGTCAATCCTTACCCCTCCTCAAGTCAATCGTCAGACATCAAACCTCACCCCTCCTCGAGTCAATTGTCAACCTTCCTCAAGTCAATCGTCAGATGTCAAACCTCACCCCTCCTCGAGTCAATCCTGAACCCTCCTCGAGTCAATCGTCAGACATCAAACCTCACCCCTCCTCGAGTGTCAATCCTGAACCCTCCTTGAGTCCATCGTCACCCCTCCTCGAGTCAATCATCAGACATCAAACCTCACCCCTCCTCGAGTCAATCGTCAGACCGCTTCAAGCCATACTACAAGCCACTCCCATTTTTTATGGTTACTGGAATAGCATAATTGAAACCAAATCTAATGTTTTTATTGTATTTTATTATATTACTTTATATGTAACTAGCTACTA
Source organism: Hiodon tergisus (assembly GCA_025775045.1). Classification (NCBI taxonomy): domain Eukaryota; kingdom Metazoa; phylum Chordata; class Actinopteri; order Hiodontiformes; family Hiodontidae; genus Hiodon; species Hiodon tergisus. The sequence goes on along the minus strand of JAOVYW010059387.1, from coordinate 7,941 downwards.
TAAATTTAGTAATTTGTTGCTTAAGACATTGAATTATTTTCATTATTTTCACGAATATTTACATTAACTCATAAACATCTTTTAAATTTAAAATAAACCAATAAATAAAATGGAAAGTATGCATGTTATTTAGTTAAATAGAGTTATTGGTGCATGTTTTCATTTAAAGGATATGGTTCTGGTTTCCCATCTGGTTTCTGGTTCCCCAGAATAACTCGCCAAAACCAAGAACCATACAGCTTCCTTAAGTTTCTGGCTCCTCGCCCTGACCAAGTCTCCACGCACCCGAGTTTCCGGCTCTGCGCGAGAGTCACCCAAGTTTCCACTGTCGCAGTCTGCCTTCACTCCTTGCTTTCTGTAAACTTCTATCGCTTGTCAATTACCATTTCACAGACCTATGTGCACTTCTCATTCATTTCTGTTTCCATTTGCCCGGCACCTCCCCATTTGGTTTTCTGTTTGCCATATAAACCCTGCACTTCTCAGTCGGGGTGAATTCTTGTTTTTGTGTTTTGTTTTTGTCAGTTCTGGTTTTATAGTTTGCTTAACTTAATTAATTAAAATTATTTATTTGGAGCTGCACATGGGTTCATTTTTGCTTTGGGGCTTTGCACCTTGTGACAGGTTAGATGTTTGGAAATAAATCTAGAGACCATTCATATAATATAGAATTATCCACACACACCACAATACCTAGTCCCTACTAATCAGTAAAGGTTACTTTGCAGGCACTTTTCTTGGCTGCTTGAGGAGTTATGGCACCATCCGGATGGCATACCAAGTTATGGTTTCTTACCCTTCCCTGATCACGGCTCAGTTGCAGCTTTGGCTTTCACAGGGCCTGGGTGTACGGCACCAAGAAGTAGGCACTTTTGGAGCACAAATTTTGCCACAGGCACTGCCCCTGCCCCTGCCCCCGCCCCTGCCCCCGGGTTTATCAGCCAGGGAAGACAGTCTGCCCCAGACCAGTGCCCTGCTGCTCTGCCCAAAGCCTAGCAGCATCTCTAAGTGCTTGCTGCTACAGGCTCAGAGTCCCTTCTCCTGGGACCGCCTGGATTACTGGGCCCAGTAAGTCCTCACCACTATTCAATCCAGGTATTCTCTACAGTTTGTCTATCGTCTGCCTCATCTCAGGGGCGTTGTTCAGACACAGATTGGAGCACTATTGTGAAAGTCCGCTGTTCGTATAGGAGGGGGTTCTAATTAAAGTATTTTCCGGTGCTGAAGTAAGACAACGATCTCTCGACATCAGGCAGGTCAACATCTACCTGAAATGCAAAAGGTTCAAGATGTTAACCCTGACTCAGTTGTCTCAGTCCATCTTTCCAGATAGCTGGTTTATGATGGTGGACTTCCCACATCCCCATTACACCGTAGCAGAGAAAGTATAAACGGTTAGCCTTCCAAGGACAAAACTATGAGGTCTAATTAGTCAGATGACAGGGTAGTGTTGATGTTAGCCTGCCTACTGGTTTTTCAGCTAGGCAGAGTTTTTCTGACATCTCTTGCTCTTTTTTAGATGCATCTCACTCTCCGGGCAGATCACCTGCCAGGAATGATAAAACACACCAACAGATCTCTAGTCAAGACGAGTTCTGGACAGCATAGATTGGAGGCTCCAGCGTCTGTTTGTAAGCCTCATTTAGGACAGCACAGATTGATCTGTTTAACTCCCAGGAGGTAGTTTTTTTTGTGTTTTGTTCCAGTGTCGATGTTTTGTATGTGTGTCATATTGTAAAACTTCATAAGCGTGCATTTCTTCAAAGAAAGTAAGAGTATGTATGATAATTTGCATAATTAATCATTCTTTTTTTTTTTACATGGATCAGGATAGAAGGTGAGAGCGGCTGATATGATGAGTAGTGATTGGTGAAAGGGGAGAACCACCATTGACAATCACCAGTCACAAACAACCAGCACTCACCAACCACCATTGATGACTGTTTTATGTTGATGAAAAGTTTAATCCATGTCAATCAAAGGATTGAAAGATCCACATCAGCTGGCAAAAGTGCTTCCATTAATTCCTTTCCCTGTTTTTATAATTTTATCATAGTGTAACCGGTGGGTAGTGGATTTCGTTGTGTAAGGAAATGTCGTGTCTCACAGCATCAATCGTCTGTTTATTCTGATGGTACTAAATGGGCAGATGTTAACAGCAGCATAAATCAACTCCAGCCCCACCTCTAGCTCGTCCACAGGCAAGGGGCTTAACAATGAACAAAGCCGCAGCTAAAATATCTACTAGCGAATAAAAACATTTCCCCACATAGAAGACATATACAATTATGGACAGATGTTAACAACAGCATAAATCAACTCCATCCCCTATCAAAACGAGAACAAAAGTACTGCCGTCAAAACAATAATGACCAAATCTTTCTCGCACCATTAGCCGGAGCGATTAGCCATGCGAACACTCCCTGTACATCAGTACAATGGCTAGCAGGCCCCATACTATTATCATAATCAAAACAACAACAAATATAAAAAATCTTTTTATAATGCAGTTTATAAAATAAATACATTCCAAAAACATTCATATTGAATTCAAACCTTATTTGAGTTATATGAATCCACGTTTCACAAAATAACATAACTTTTAACAAAATAACATAGGAGCACGTGAAATTTTATCATACCACCTCAAGCTCATCCCCAGGCAAAGGGATCAACACAGTGTCTAGCGCATGCGGTATAGACCCAGGACCAACATCTTTCAATAGAGGGAGCTCTAACAATAGATGGCTGGAAGATTACACAGACTTAATAAACTTAATACATACAATGTATGCAATACATACAATACATACACCACATATTGTGCGTAATCATAACTATGGTGAATTTGACTCTGTAACATTAGTGTATATTGCAGTTATGTTCACCTATTTTCCTGTAGGAACAGTCCTCTGCACTCAACGTTTGCTGAATTTTGGTGGCTGTTTTGAACAACACCTAATGTGTGGATTTGAATGACCTGCTGTAGTGGTGCTTGCTGTAGGTAACCCGCTAATTGTAGACTAACAATTAACAATATCTTAGACTAACTGAGATCAAAATATCACAGCATTAAAAGTTTTTTTTTAAAGTCCCAACCAACAATGCGTCCCCACACCTCACTCAGTGCAAGTCGATTTATTTTAAGTGCTTCAAATAGCGGTTCACAGTGGAGCCCTTGCACATTGTGAGTAAAATAGAGCCCTACATTTAACTTTTAGAATCCTTCTCACTGGTTCATAAAATAGTCATATATTTCTAGATCAGAATCTACACTGACGTGTCATGTTACGTCAACTGATCGGAATGAATGTTAACATATATTTTAAAAATCATTCTCTCTAATATTATAGTAGTATACTGACAGATGGAGGTTAATGGGAAAGTAACGACAGGGCTAACAATAATAATAAAACTAGAAAATATCAACAAAATTGCATAATGTTGGTAGATATCTTGGAATTTAGTGAAGTAAAGTTTAATAGTAAAGTAAACTCAGTATTTACCCCAAGTGCACACAGTCAGGAAGCAGAAGCAGTAAGTATATTGACAAAGCCAAATTACCATTAGTGTCATTATTATTATGAATCACAAGCAGCTACTGTACTGTAAATCATTTGACATTTAATTACATAATGACATTTCTGCTCTGTTGTGGATATCTCTTTTGCTGCATTTGTGGCCAATATATATTTTTTGGAGTGCACTCTAAATTATACTGCAGAGGGCCAAGAAGAATCCACACCTACATTTTTTACCCACGATTTGTAATCCTGCCAAATATGTAATGTGTTACAGCTCACTCACAGCAGGATGGTCACTTTTTAAACTGTATTTACCAATGTTCTGCAAGCTTTCTATAAGAGATGCTGTCTCACCTCATTAGTAAAAAAATCTTATTTTAACCAAAACATGTTTATGAGAACATCCATCTTGGGCTTGTTAAGTCCTAAAAACTGTTGTTTTGCGCTCTTTGTCTTCCTCGGTCAAAACAAATTTTTCTGTTAATTTAAACCAATTAATGCCCTTAAACCCAATTTATTTCGATGTACCGTATAGTTAGCCAATATTTGAATTCAACAGAGAGAGACAACATCAGCAAGTCCAGAACTGGCCAGGCTGTTTGATAATTGATGATTCCAATCTTTTTGGTCATCAGCACAATTCACTTGTCTTGCTCCATTGTTTCACAACGGATGCAAGTAATAAAACCAATCTTAATGTAAATACTACAAAATTAAGGGCTGTATATTAATCTAATGAATATTTATCGACTGCAGATGAATAATAATTTAATCTCATTGTGTTATTTGTAAAATCCCAAAAATGTGGGCAACGTGTAAATATTATGATGTACTTAATTTATTCTAGCATTTCCTCGTGACTCTAAACGAGAAATTGCAAGGTTTTTTGCGGAATAAGATTTCAGAGTATAATTCACTTCAAATATGTTTGCTTTCTTATATATGAAGAACAATTATAGTTTGTATTGCCCACCTCTTTCAATATGCATTTATAAATAAATGAATTGCAAAAACTGAAAAACATAAAATAAAATAACGTTTGCAGTCTTTTTTGCAGTATTAGTCACAATTTTCTCTCCTATGCTCTACCAATATCTCCACATTCAGTATATTTACGTATTTCATAACAATTATATTATAACTAAAAATAATATATATATATAGCAATAACAGCAGCTGCTACTAAACTTGAATTACATACTGCAAGGTACTGTTTGAAAATTAAGCAACATGTTGAATAAAAAACTTCTCAAGCAAAGATTTAACAGGAAGTAAAACACAATAAGTTTGGATAATTAAAGGCAGACTATTAGTCTGGATATTAGCGGAACTTTGGGAAAGTGTGGCAGTACGATGAAATAGCCAGTCTGTACTTCATTAAATCAGTTTAAAACCATGTGTTTAAAAAGTGATCTCTAGACTTTTCATAAAAGCTGTTGTGAATTTCTCAGCCAAACACTGCTGAGAAGTTAACTGTTGAGGGGAAATTTTTTTTTGCACACATAAGGGCAAATCATAAGGGCAAAGTAATCATGTTACAATCTCAAATTGCATAACAATAATGTAAACTATTAGTTAGATATGCTTTAGTTTCAGTGACCTTGGAAATAAAAGACATGCTGTGTTCTTTCCCTGCAGCTCAATGACCGTGTGTCACAAACACTCTAAGACCTTTCAATGAATATTTTGCAATACCCGGGAGAAAACTAGATATACTTAATAGGAAGCACTGATATACACTCACAAACTACAAATGTAATCTATTTATGATGATTCTCACAATGAAATTTAAACAAATTGTGATTTAAGCAGTTAAGTTGTTCTGTACAACTTATATCTCCCAGAATAAATTCCCATTATGATTGACAGAATGGTAACTGTAGGTGGGTTTAATGTGAGGGCTGATGGTTTTTTTGGGAAAACAAATTGTGGTGTGCTGCAGTTATGAACAAAGAATGTCTAAAATACTAGGTATCTTTTATTACTGGGTATCTAGCCATTAATAGATAGATATCTATCTTTATAGATAGATATCTATAAAAATGTAAGTAATAAAACAATTATGGATCAGCTTAATGGTAGTGTAGTTCCCCCCAAAAAAGCACAAAATGATATGGAAACTACAACCTTTTGTTTACATTCGGTTTTTTTAAGAAGAAGGTCAATGCTTTTAAAAAAATATGGATATTGTCCATGAGTCAAACATTCTTTGTTATTATCTGTAAACTTAACAATGAAAGATTTGCAGTTAAATGTTATGTCAAAATCACTAGAGTCTAATCAACATACAGTGTAATTATGCTTTTTGCGCAAAGATAGTGACATAGAAAAAAACATTTTCAGTTTAATTTTGTGGAAGAGCTTGGCTGCTTCTTCATTGCAAAGTGAATCCAGTGAAAAATACCGTTCATTTAGTAATCACTAACTGGTTAGCTTTGAACCGACATCACAATCATAACAACCTAGTTATCTGTTTCTGTAAAACTACCAGATTTTTAATATCGGAAAGATTTAGTCTGTCAGTGTGCCTTCAAAAGCATAATTTTTTACTTGCCGTTGTCTGACATTGAGTCATTTGAATTCAACCAGGCTATGACACACTATTTCTTAGATATTGCTGAAATTTTACATGCAGCTACAATAAGTACCCCTGCCAAATTAATTCAAAATATTCATATTTGTTGCTGAGTCCCATAAAAGACTCTTAGACTGAATTTTTTAAAAAAATTTTCCATACACAATGTTGTTAATTGTGGTTAAAAATTAGAGATGGGTTATTTTTCAATGCTGAGACATATTTATTCAACCATTCGCCTAAAAAAAAGCTTGAGAATATTTGTCCTAATTTGGATAAAACAAAGGTCAAACATTTGAAAATAGTTTTCCAGCACACTGCCTTTTTAAAAGAAGTGCAGTATTTATTTATTAACCTTGTTTTTTTATACCTTTATGTCACCAGAAAAGTCACATTACATTGAAGAATGTTTTTTTGACAAAAGAGAGCTTTCTTTATTAAATCATGACGTATTTTTCTTGTCATTTATAAAGTTCTTGAAAGGCCTAATCCCTTGTCATGCCAGTTTGCCATCTGCTATAATACATTTGGAGAGTTGCACAAAGTAATGCCTTCATTTTATTCTTCTAGAAAAAACTCCTGCTGTTGGATAAAAAGCACTTTGACACCTTTTATTTCCTCTCTGCAGTATTCAAAAACTTATCTTGCTGTTAGAATTTCAATTCCAAGAGCCCTTTGGAGGCTTTCTCTTGCTGTTAGCTGTTTGATTGTCCCTCCACATGGGGATTTTCCATGGCTTGTGGCAAAGAATGACCAGATGCACTTGACTCCAAAGTTGCTGTCATGGAGGTACAAATTCAAGAAGTTTTTGCAGTTCTTGTATTGGACAGCACAGCCATCAATGAAATAATACACATTCTTAACGTTTGCATTTACATTCTTCTAGTTGATAGCCATAGTAGTTAATTTACTCTCCTTCCTCGTGACATGCTATTTTGTTGAGGGAGGCATTTCTGCCCAGGGGCCCCTAATTTGTTAATGCATGCAACAAATAGAGGGGAACAATTCAGTTTGACACAGTTTTTCCTTGATCAGCTGCTTTTTATTTATTTATCATGTGTTGTTAGTCGGGTTTATTTGTGTATGAATCCATGGGATGGGTGTTATGAAGAGTTTCTTTTATTTAGTTTATTAGCTCTGTTAGTTAGTAGTAGAGGTTAGTAGACTGTTCAATTCCTTTACATTCATGCTCAACATGTTACGTTCAACTAATAATTAAAATTTAAAATAATTATTATATTATAATTATGTTGAATAAAAACTTCAGAATTAATGATTATATTAAAAAATCAAAACTACCTGGAGAAAGCTTCCACTATATGGACATTTAGTGTTAATAATATTAGATTTTTTAACTGTAATTACGATAGGAATAGACATAATATCAGAAAACATTTTTGCAAGAAAGAATTATTTGAAATGGAGCACAGCTGGTTGTATTTCATTATGAAGTATGACCTCATATTTGCAATGAACTTTTTTTATGTGTATAGGCATAGGAGGGTGAATGCAAACATAAAAATGCTTTGTTGCACTTTCTTTGGCACTATGGGTATTTATCAAGGCACAAGCAGTCTTGCTATAAAGAGTGACCAAAGACTCTTTCAAAACAGTCCTAGTGGGTTTACTATGAGTGGCACTATGCATTATAAATCTTTGTCAAATTGTCAAATTTGCATGGAAATACTAAACTTAAGCGCAATGACTTACTCATATCAGTTTTTATGTGGCAAACCTTTCCTCTCTTCGGTCAGCACTACATTACTGTGGCAACCCCGGGGCTTACGGACGGCAGAGGCGGCAGAAGCCGCTTTTTCCCCAAGCACGGGGACAGGTTCTTGA
>JAOVYW010059376.1:9556-22593 GCA_025775045.1 Hiodon tergisus | reverse complement strand
TACAGGCCCGTCTGAAGTTTGCCAATGAACATCTGAATGATTCAGAGGAGAACTGGGTGAAAGTGTTGTGGTCAGATTAAAATCGAGCTCTTTGGCATCAACTCAACTCGCCGTGTTTAGAGGAGAGGGAACGCTGCCTACGATCCCAAGGACACCATCCCTAACGTCAGACATGGAGGTGGAAACATTATTCTTTGGGGGTGTTTTTCTGCTAAGGAGACAGGACAACTTCACCGCTTCAAAGGGTCAATGGACGGGGCCATGTACCATCAAATCTTGGGTAAGAACCTCCTTCCCTCAGCCACGGCATTGAAAATGGGTCGTGGATGGGTATTCCAGCATGACAATGACCCAAAACACATGGCCAAGGCAACAAAGTAGTGGCTCAAGAAGAAGCACATTTAGGTCCTGGAGTGGCCTAGCCAGTCTCCAGACCTTAATCCCACAGAAAATCTGTGGAAGGAGCTGAAGGTTCGAGTTGCCAAACGTCAGCCTCGAAAACTTAATGACTTGGAGAAGATCTGCAAAGAGGCGTAGGACAAAATCCCTCCTGTGATGTGTGCAAATCTGGTGGCCAACTGGAGGGGTCAAATACTTATTTCACTTATAAATCAATTTATAACATTTTTGACATCCGTTTTTCTGGATTTTTTTGTTATTCTGTCTCTCGTTGTTCAAATAAACCTACCATTAAAATTATAATTTAATTTTTCCCCCTCACTGTAGTAAACAAAGTCTATTTAATACAAAGAGACCAAATGACAAGAGCTACAACATTACAGATGAGGCACACACACACACAAAAAAAAACATGTCATAGAAAGACCTGGGCAGAGGGAATTCATAAAACAAAAAACTCAGCAGCAGAAAAGCTACCAATTAAGGTAAACTGTGTACCAATGTGCTATGTTGCATCTCCTGCAATTTCAAAACCTTTGAAAAACATTTGTCTTTAAAACTATACTATGTCTGAACAAGATGTCAGCCTTTGAGACTATTGAAGTCTATAACATTTTACAATGGTCCTTCATTTAACTCACAACAGGAACTGTTAAAAAAGGACACTCAAATAACTTTCACATTTCTCACGTGTGTAGTAAGCTGCCATTAGTTATGTCTCAAATCAAAACATGAACAGAACAATTGGCGTGTTTTTCCATTTACCACAGCAAATTATTCAGAGCAAGCACTCTTGGCTTGAGTTTCCCATCATCAAGGCCCAATAGGAGACTGAAAGTCACAAAATTGTTGCACACCTCTTTTCATCTGAAAGCCTATGCAGGTGGGTGATGACTTCATTTTCAAGAACAACAGAAACACTACCAGGTTGTAGTGACTGTTGTCAACAGGGCTCATCAGAATCTTCAGCCTGAAATGCAAAAATGGGAAAAATTGCAAACAATATTGTTCCTTATAATAATATATACCACACTATTATTTGGTGTCACCATGTTAATTAGGGCTAAGAAATGACATGGTGTGTTGCATGTAATAAGAACACATGTCCATAAAAAGATTTGCAGAATACATAAATCTTAAAACAACACTGGAAAAGCTAGTTTCTATGTCAAGGAAGGAGAGATACTGAGATTTATTTCTACAATTAGACATTACATACCAATCAGGATGGAAAATTATTAAATTATTCTGTATAAAGTCAAGTCACGTTCTGTTAAACCACAGAACAACACTGAACAACCAAGACCAAAATACCTTTATGTCATGAATCAGGAGAATCTCAGTAACTGCATCTGACGTTTTTCCTGTCTTTGATACCTTCTGAAGAAATACAGTCATCAGACGGTCAAGTTCTGCATAGAAGGTGTTTGGTAGATTCTGGTTCGTAATGCGTTGAAATTCAGCATACACCATATGAAAACTAATTATATTCACAATGGATTAAAAAGACAATATTTAAAATTTAAAGACTACAGTTATATACATATATTCAAATATACCTGTGATTCTATACGAAGAGCTAGATCTCTTTCTGCCTCAGTGGTAATGATCGCTTGCCTCCTTAATGCAAATGTTATTTGCATCTTCTTGTCAATAAGTGGTAGATTTTTTTCTGTTTTCTGAACTTCTTCAATGATTTCAAGCCTCTGCTGTTCAAGACTTAGGGTAAGACTACTAAGCCCATGTACCCATTAAGCCCACTACCATGTTTGACTTCAAATTAAAATGAAAAAATATGATATGTTCTGCTGTTTGATTTCTCCACCAACAGAGCCATGGCCAGGCTTGCTGTGAATAAAAAGAAGAGAATGAAAGATGAAAACACAGAAAATAGAAGATGCGCCAAAACCAGTTGAACCAACTGAGGATGGCAGCAATGATGCAAAATCACATAGTGATACCCCCTTCACCATCAAAAAAGATGTATACTATGCTGTAATGTTTACATCAACTCCAGCTTACTACATTGGAAGATCCATTAATGAGTCCACACCCCCTGAAGGAGAAAGATATGTGATGATATGATATGTTTCTTAACAGAGGGCCAGACAACACATATTTTATGCCTCCTAGGGACAAAATTGAAGATGTGGAGAGAAGATTCATACTCTGTAAGGCAGAACTGGAGGGTGCAGGACCATTACGCTTGAAGAACCATCATGAGACTGAAAGTCACTACAGAAATATGCTTAAAGCGATGAAATAGAGCAAGTCAAGATGTAGCCTAGAATGGCATGTCAATGCTAATAAAACCTGCCATGAAAAGCAGAGATGCTGTAGTGCAAATGATAAAGAATGACTGTAGTCTAAATGATAGGTGACTTCAAAGCCTGCCTACTGTTAGACATATTGTGATGTTGTAGTTTTACTGTATGTAGTTGTAGATACTGTAGTTTTGTTTAAAACAGTATAGTCCTTCACAGAATTATGTAGAAAAACACAAAATGATTCTGAAACAGAAGTAAGGGATTGATTGAATTGAGAGAATTCCACTTAATAGTAGCTCATAGATTGGGACGGTTTTGGTCCAGGAGAGCGATCTTGGATCACTTGAGACGACATCCTGGATCTGACCCTACTCACCACCTTCCACGATGCGCATCCTGATCGTCCAGCTCCACGTGGACGGGGTCGGCCACGACGTTGGGTAGCTCATCCCTCTGGAGCGGTCTGTGGAGGGGGGGTAATGTAACGGATCCTTCGGATTTAATCAGTATTTCACTGAAGTACTCACATTCAGAAAACTCAGCACTGCTTCAGCAGATTGTATCACTTGGGGTTCAGCGGTAATTGCCCATGAATGAGGTAACCAACAAACGTGATGGTGTCATTAAAATCCGAAAGCAGAAAAACAGTAAGTCTCTCTGATGTTGGTGACAGTTCATAAGAACGTAGATGTTCAACATACCATGATTCATATGAACTACAGAGCAATGAAACAATGTCATTCACAAGATAGATTTGTGCAATCTTCCAGAACTGAGGCAATCCAACACAAGCTCCTGCAGATACAAACATTCCAGGGACATAGTCAGTACCATCTACAGTGACCCTAGATGTAGTATAGATTGTGCTACTGGTTATTTGTCTTTGAATGAATGCTTTTGCACCATCTGGAAGTGGTGAGACTAACACTGATGTGACACTTGATGCTTGTGTGCGTGGCTTGAAATATGATGGTGCACTGAGATGATAGTAGCATTCTCATGCCCATTTCCTCCAACAGTTCCTTTTTTGGCAAAGTTTTTGGGTATGGGGTGTGGTTTTTCAGTTTTGTCTGTGTGTTCGTATGGAAATTATTCAATCTTGCGGTTTAAGAACTGTAAAGTGAAATTCTTCAGACGAACCAGCTCTTGAAGGCAAATGCACAACTCAACTGGTAAAATAGTCCCAATAGGTAATGGAGGATATCTGTGCCTGTGATTTCCCAAAAGGTAATGGAGGATATCTGAAGCCTGTGATGGGCTGAAAATTTTGTAGTGTTTCACACAGAACATTAGTAGCCTTTTACACCAAACTCACTGCTTGTTGAACTCTGTAAAACATCATGCACATGAATGTCATGACTGTACTTTGTCCTCATGGGAAAATCCCCCTTCATTACACTTTTAAGCTGCATCTCATTTCTAGTGGCTAAACAGAACCTGCAAACATACTCAGCTCTGTGAATCCAACTAAACCATGTGCTGCAAGATTATCAGCAGACACACAAAATACTGTGCCTCTGACATTCTGTACTACTGACTCAATGAAAACACCATCTTCCTCAAGAATTTGTAGGTCTTTTAACAGTGGTGAAAAGATGGCCTTAAACCACTGCTTCCTAAGGTCAACCACTTTGCACAACAGAGCTAACTGAATTGAGTGCAAGGCTGAGCAATACTTACTGGGAAGGTTGGTAAGGACCCAGTAAACGGCGCAAAGTTTGTGAATTTCTTTGGGTTTGTTATTTCTAGATCATCAATGTATAGTTGGCGTGGCAGTCTAAACTCTCCCGATGAAAGCAATGTATTGTTTTGAAAATATGAACCATCAGCTCAGGAGACTCCTGTAGTTTGTCTGTTTTGAAATGCTCTTGAATCATTTTAAGAACAGGCACATACACCATTGTTTTTGAGTCCCAAGTCAGACTGAATATTTTGCAATGAAGGTCTTTCTGTGCTTTGGAGTGGACAAATCATAGCCTACAGATGTGGCATTAACTAGAATATTACAGTCCATAACAGCTTCACCAAGTTCATCAAGAACAAAACTAGAAACAACCAAGTCATGTTTCTGAAGAGTGCCTTGTAGTGTCTCTTTTACAATTGGCTTTGATAAAGAAAATATCTGAATATCTGAATCTGTTCAATGATTTCCTGCGAAGCTGAGTCTAAGACATGAAGGATGCTTTGCATCTTCAAAAATAAAGAGGACAAATTCCATTTTAACTGATCTCTTAACTGGTCAACATCACACTCTGACTCTTGAACTTCAGGGCTGTCATTACACAGACTGGACTCTTCAGTGTCAGGTCCTAAAAATTGTTGTGGTAAATCGGATTCTGTAATGTAAACTAGACCATCTTTATCATCTGAGAAAGTGTCAAATTTGTGGGTCTTACACTTATGGGCATTAAATAAGGAATACACATTTGTTCTAAAATGACAATCCATGAAAGGACATTGAACCACCGCATGGTTTTTTAAATGTCCCCTCAGGTATCTGAAGAGAGCAGTGTCTGAGAATGCAAACTTTTGAATAATGACTATGTTGCAAATGACAGTGTGTTAATAACTGTGTTCTGGATGGAAATTAGGCTGTACACAGTTTATAGTCCCAAGCCATTTCTTCAAATGATCAAGCTTATCATGCACATGACAGTTTAAATGTTTACCATGCACTTGTGAAATTTGTGAAAACATGCTCTGCAGTCCGACAACGTTTAAGTCCTAAAAACAAAGAGGGAATATCAATTAATTCAAATGCTGACCGTATTTTAACATGTATACAATAAATGGCTTTATTACATTAAAATTTGTTACATTTCAATCCACCAACGACCTGCTTAATTAAGCTTACACTGCGTAATTTGAAATATCTTGACAAGACACAAAAATGCTCTTAAGATTTTTGCTATACCTTTGGTGCTATCAACATGCTAATGACAGTTTCATTTATAATTATTTCTTACTTCGGTAACTGTGCAAACAACAAATGGCATCCATCTCGTTCAAATTTGAGAGGGAAACAAGTTCCGAGGTAAAGTTGGTTTTATATTCACACATTCAACAGACATTCAACAGACATTCGCCAATAGCCTTTTAAAGCTGTAAATAAATCAATAACTAATTCAGTGATTTTCACAGAAACCTCAAACTAGATACATGGAATTCTAAAATTGGCTGGCATACTTTTACAATCTTTGTTTTGAATCAAAATTCTTCTTTTGATTTTATAAAAATAAATAGTCAATAATATTGCATTTAAGGCGGTAAAAAATCAATAACTAATTCAGGGATTGTCACAGAAATCTCAAACTAGATACAATTAATTCTAAAATTGTCTGGAATAATTTTACAACCTTTGTTTTGAATCAAATTCTGAATAGTTAACTCAGGACAAAAAGCATGAAAAAGGAAATTCTCAGCTACTCACTAATACATTTTGTGATTTTTAATCATATATTTGATGTACTTACTGTAGTTATTGTAATTATTGTATGAGTAAAATTGACCCTGAATATGACTGAGATATAGTCTTTTTGAACATAAGGGAAGGGCTAAATGTATGTCTAAATCCCACTGGTGATCTCATGGAACTTTGTTGTTTTTATGTATTGGCCACTAGGCCACTGTATTTTCATTCGGCATTAGGCCAACAGGAAATACATAAAATAGTAGGGAAATTCTCAGACTTAATTGTTTCCAACAGGGATTGACAAGGAATGTCAGAGGTACATTTTTGGTTCCAATAGGCCATGTATAACAGAAAGAGGATCTTTGGGGAAAATCTGGAGGAGTAGAAGTATTAAAACCATTTCTTGCTCAGAGTTTAACTAAATTAGGTGAAATAAATAAGTAAATTTTCTGATAAGATCCTTGAAGAGCATTTTATTTTGTTTACAATTTTGTCAAATAAATCACTAGCAAAAGAGCCGGAGAACCTGGAAGTGTTGTTTCGCTGATTATTTCCAAGCGAATGTGGTAAGTTGAGCTTTTTCAGGGCTTCATCTGAAGTAAGGCCTATGCATACCTTATAAATAATGCACTAATCATTAGTGAGGGCAAGAATACTGTTTTTTTTACATGTATTATTATTTTCTATTAATTCTGCCTCCTCTACAGCCTAAACGATTTAAGCTATTGACTATTGAATTTAAACAAAATAGCTAAATGTCCTCACTCTCCCCTTATGTAGGGGAAATTGAGGAAGAAGAAATTAAGGACGGTGGAGAAGGAAATGAGAAGACAGAGAAGACATTTGGGATCATGTAGGCATAAATGAGGAAGAGAGAGATCACACTAATGATAATGAAGGGGGGAATAGGAGAAATAAATCAGGATCATGACCTAGCAGAGAAAAAGGTGAAAATAATACATACTGAACAATAATGACATAATTAATTGTACATAATGAACAAACAAGGACCCAGGAATTCCAGGAAGGTAAATCCATGTTGCACACTGATATTCAAATATCAGCACATGAAGGTGAGGCATAGCCATAACAAACAGTGCCTGTATTTATTTGTCAAGGAAGTCTGTTCATTCAAGGCCTGCAAAGCTCTTTACTGCTTCCAAATCCAGAAAAAAACCATCATAAAAATGTGACAAGGTGTGAGTAATGAGTACTACTCAAAACTCAGAGACACCCCTATGAATGAGTTTCTAGCAGGGAACATCACAAGGATTAATAAAAGTTATCAGTTCAGAAGTCAACCGCAGCACACACCTACACGATGATGTAATTTTAGAATTAGTGCTTGCACAAAGGATAATAAAAGAATGCGAAAAGACCTATAGCTTTTGTCCTGGTTATATACAGCACCTGCAAGTCGATCCTTTTGCTGTTCATTTGTACTCTGAGACAGGCATTGGAATTGCTGTTCATCACTTGAGGTTTTGAAAACCTGTAACATTATATTTGGATGCCACTGGTGGGGTTGTTTGCAAGATCCCAAACCAAAACAAAATGGTCTTATATTACAGCCTCAACTTGTTTGGAGAAGGCAGAAACAAACCCCCTCTACCCGTAACCGAGATGGTGACAAATGAACATACAGTGCCTAATGTGACCTTCTGGCTGATGCATACTATGACCAAAATAAAAAAAGTAACAGTGAACCGATCAAACCTTTAATTCACCACAAGGAAGTGCCCTGTGACATTGACACCATCTTCGCCAGGTCTCCCTTCACCATACAATTCCAGGGGGTGTTTGACAAGGCCAAAAAAACAGTTTATGGAGAAAATGACAATCAGTACCACTGCCCAGAGCTACTGAATGTCCTTTTCTCTGACTAACTGGGGATCTTTCCTCTTTGGAGTGGGATACTGCTAGGCGACCTCAATAGATATGCCTTGGATAAAGATGAAACAATGATTGTTCAGAGCATGAAAACCAGAGAGACCAACTTCCATGGCGAAATCTGGTTTGGTATTGTGAAGAATTCTGTTCTTCAGAAGGAGAGGGTTCTTCGGCCTGCTTGTTTCATACAGAAACTGTATGCTTCCCTACGAGGGCGATACTGTGAGCATGTAATCCGGCATGGTTTGCCAGATACCATGCTAGAAAGGCCACTGAAGCCTAAGAAGCACAAGCTCAAGCATAATGAGGAGCAGTGGGCCAAAAGAGCAGACTTGCCCCTAGTCATAATACCAACTCCAAAAGGTCCCTCCAGAAGAACAAAGCCAAGGGTCAACAAGAAGCCTAACAAGAAGCCCATGAAGGCATAACTGAATTAATAAATTTATTAATTAATCAATTTTAGAATTTTGGGGGATATTATTGTGAATAACCTGATAATGGAACACTGTTCATTGCAGGTTACTGAAGACCAAAACAGAAGACTTGGATAACTCATCCTCTGCTGAGGCTTCAAAGCTGGTAGGCTATAACATGGATATAAGCATGATTAATCATAAGTGAAAATACCTATTTTTTTGGAATTCACTATTTGTTACATTCTATAAATTTTGTCATGATAATTAATTGGATTATAACTATGTTAAATGTGTTTGATCTTTCATATATTGAAAAATAAAAAATCTCTGGAACAGATAGCACAATTCGCATGACAGCCATAGATGTTGCTAGAGTAATAGATTGTATTTAAATAGACAGACATTGGTGATTATTATTTAAAACTAGATGATGTAACATTATACCGGTACACTTGCATTCCAGGTCTCCCAAAATGACAACATTTCTCAAAAGACCAATAAAGACAAAACAAGAACGAAAGCATCAACAAGACAGATCAAGGCGAGATTGTCAACAACAGAGATATAAAAGCAGGTGTGGCCCCTTCAGAGATATAATTTTTAAATGTTCACATGAATGAAACCAAAACATTTCGGTCACCCCCCCCCAACCTTGACTCTGTAAATGCTAAAATAATCAACACTGTTAGTGAGTGTATAAACGCATCAACAACATTAAATTTAAATTGGGTATTTAAAATAGCAACATCAAATATGCTGGACAGGTGGCTGTTTGAGGCTGTTTTAAATTAATTGTTTACGGTCTAAAACTAATAGAATGAGAACATGCAATAGCACAGTAAATCAATGGATAACTAATCTTAGCATTCTATTTTGAACCAGGTCATGGATGTATACCTTCAAGTTCTGCTGAAAAACAGTGGCACAGCACGAAGAATATATCTCCTTGATCATTTTACTGCTTCAGTTATTGTGCATGGAACCAGGGATGCCATGATATGTCAAACACTGCGAAAGGTACATTTTTCAGTTTGCGGTTAACATGTCCTCTCTATGCCTGTATGAAGATTCTTTGTGGATTTGGACTTTTCTTATATCCTTGTACTTTTCCTACTTATCTACCCTATATTATCACCTAGAAAGTATCTTAAATAGTGTCTCAAGGACCCTCATCTAAAGTCAGTCATATTCTAACTTTGTTATACCTGACCTCCAGTGAGTCCCTTGATCAAGTGTGTAGACTAAAGTCCCAGTGTTTAACATCAAAGCACTGGAACACAACCCAGCAACACCTAGTTTAACTACCATTCTCAGTAGGCTACCTCTCCTCCACGAAATGGTCCTTTTCACCCATCAGTTATTTTGTACACTGAACTATTTTGTTCACCTTTATTATTTTTATCATTTATTTATTTATTTATTAGCAGATGCCCTTATCCAGGGCTCTAGACGGCCCACTCACCTGGACTCCCCTTTAAGTTCGATATAGTAATTTAACAGATTTTCAATTAATGAACAGATAGATAAGTCTTGGATCTAACAATGAAGGATTGTTTATTTGATGAGGGGTGTTGCCCCTCTGTTATAGGGCCATGTTTTCTTTGTTCTGCCTCTTTCTCACAGAGTGTGTGCTTTGGCCAAGCAGTATTCTGTGAGTTTTTGTAAACAAACTGTTTAATTCAAGTTAATTTAAGTAAATCCTGTGAATTGGAATTATTTTGTTTGTGACCTAGCAATATCTAGTGTTGAAAACAAATTCTGTTTTATTTTGTCCTTTGTATTATAATTTCACTTCCACTAATAACCAGTAATGTAATTTTATACATTAGAATGCTGACATGAACTTAAAACAATAATGTTTTTCCCAAACAGTGAATTCTACGGTTGAACCGTAGTACAGTTGAACCGCCATGGGTTGGATGACTGGATGTGTGTTAGGTGGTAGGGAGCCACCATCCAACATACAGTGCAAAAAGACTCCTTCAGCTGTGGGGTCTTTGTATTGGAGGTGAGTTGATAATTTTAATGAATAATTGAGATCAGAGCCGAAGATGAAATTCTGTTGTTCGCTGTGACATGTGGACAATAAAGTTATATTATTTACATAGTATTATATTATCTCATTATGTTGAAATGAAATTTCAAATGTCTATGTTTGGATGACTTTTACTTTACAATGGCCATTAAACAATTGCAACTAAATTGACCATATATTTCTGAATATTTAGATGGCCACACAGGTTGGGCAGTTTCCCCAATTTTCCAACTCATATCGGCATAAATTCCTCAAAGAAGGAATTGTCCCTGAAAATAATTAAGTTTGCAGAGGCCATTCTACAGGCATCAGGTGGGGAATAAGGAATTAGCACTATGACTGATGAAGTTTCTTACTTGACATCAAAAGTCCTGATATATTTTCTATTGAACTATGAATATTTTTAAAATAATTTATTTCTGTAAATGTGTAAAAATTCTATTTAAAAGTGGTAATTCTGATCTGTTTTTAGTCTTCAGAGCCAGTCAAGAATGTCCGATTTGTGCAAGCAATGATCCACAAGGAGATTCCCAAAGGTCCACCCAATGGGTTAGTGTCGTTTTTGTCATATACTGTAGAATTCAGTTACTGAAACATTCTTGGAGCAAAACATTTTTTTTTCCCATTAAATTCCTACTCCTAGGAATTGTCGCCATGTCATGCCTGGAATACTGTAATTTCTACAGAGATACCTGTTTTATAACCTACAAATTTATCTCACATCTGTTATTCAGTGGTCATGTTGATATCATTGTTTCATGCCATATATGATATCATCTCAAAAAGAATGTACTGTATGTACTGTATGTTCTGTCAGTTATATGTGTTTCTGTTATTCATTTAGCAGATACACACCTCGTGTCTGGGAATAAACAAGAGAGGCTTCACCACAGCAAGAGAATATGTTCTAATGAATGAAGACTCATTAGAACTTCGACAACACTCCCTCGGGGATGACTACATTCCCTCTATCAAATCAAAACTAGTATTTAATTTCAATAAATCACATCTAGTTTGAAGTTTCTGTGGCAATCCCTGAATTAGTTATTGATTTTTTTACCGCCTTAAATCCAATATTATTGACTATTTATTTTTATAAAATCAAAAGAAGAATTTTGGTTGTAAAAGTATGCCAGACAATTTTAGAATGAATTGTATCTGTGACAATCTCTGAATTACGCTGTAAACAATTGCTGCAATTTTTACAGTAAATATTTACAATAGACTACTATATTTTGAAATTTACAGTATTACTGTATTTTGCTATGAATTGTGGGAACATGCTAAATAATTGCTGTAAATTTTACAGTAATATCTACAATAAGATAATGTGTTTTTTAAGGTAGACTACTGTTATTGCCCTTTCCTATGAATTCTGGGAACATGATTATGCAGTAAATGCTACAGGATATCATGTATACAATTGTTATATTTAATTTATATTTAAAGAAGAAAAAAGCCAACTGTTACACAAGTTTTGAAATTGCCAACCATGCCGTAAAATAAGGAATCGTACCGTTATTGGAAACTAAAAGACGTGTTCCGTATTGAACTGATACGGGACATGTTTTGTTCTGTATTTTAAGACAGAGCGATTTGTATGAGATAGAAGGAAAACCTCCTGCTTTGTTATCCTTCTGTGAGTCTGTCATGTTCCACTACACAAACAGAAAATGCGCTTCTCATTGGTCGAGTCACTTATTTCTGAACTCTCCATTCCCATAACCTGTTATTCTTATTGCTCTAAAATACAAAACTGATCAAAGTTTGTGGGTTTGCTTGTCTTATTACATGGGCCTATCGATACATAAGACAGCCCCACCCCCCCAGCGTTCCGTATTTACATGTCAGGAAGTTGATAACCCTAAAGCAATTGTCAACTTTTTAACAAATTATTTACAACATGTTTACTCTGACATTTGATTATATAATGTAATCTAGTAATTTTAAACTGTTGGACAACGACATAGTCGTAGTGCAGTGCAGTGCATGCAGTGCATGTGACGTGTGTCATTTCGTCATCAGCAGCGGACATCTTGGAACTTTTCGCGCGCTGCATAACCGCTCAATTTTCGCGTTCACCTCATGCATGCTACGATTACCAGAGGACCTCAAAAAGTGAGAGTGAGACGAGGTGAGTGTAATTCATGCTTCAGATTTACAATTAGCTGGGTACATTTTCTTTATCTTGGAAGTGTGACCGGGCTTCTATATTACTACTACATTTTCGATAACTGTTCGGTATAAAATTATTTTATATTGTTGGTAGTAGGCATGTAAACTTTTAAACATTGCAATTAAATTAATAAAATTAAATTGTGTAGTTTTATGCAACTCAATAGTGGTTCACTTGACTGCCAAGCCATTAGCTAATTAGCACGTGTTTGTTCGATGAAGATGCTGCAATTAAGTTTTTTGTTTTAGTTTTATGTTAATATTACTTGTAAGGGTGCATGGTATTCATATTTGTACTTTAGTTGTTCATTAGAAAGTACATTGGAAATTGCCGTGCACATGCTTTATTGCTCTGCATGTATTAGCTTTTTTATGTTTATCTGTCAATTCTGTAATAATGAGAGCAGTACAATCCTGAGTTTTGTGCAGCATGTGACATTGCA
>JAOVYW010059365.1:0-22593 GCA_025775045.1 Hiodon tergisus | reverse complement strand
ATATATGTATAAATGTCTCGAACAAAAATAAGCATACATGTACTACTAGTTTTTCCATAATGGGATAACGAAATAAATAGCAATAAACAGAGCAGAAAGATTGAAGCTGCAGCTTTTCAGAAAATACTTTTTTCAGATTTTATTTATACCATATAAAACGTCACTAAATTCTTACAACAACGGTACTATACATAACGGTTTATGGAATTCTAACAATTGCAAAGTTTACCAAATCTCATATTAGCTAGTAACAAAATAGAGCATACCTTTTTACAAACACTTCAAATGGTTTCGTTTCGTGCATAAAGAATAATCCTTTTCAGCGAAGAATGAAACTATGCCCGTACTTTATCGCCTCAGTTTGTGACTGATCTATCTCGCTAGCGTTGTAAGACTGCCTTTTTTTTCACTGTAGGCTTTTATAGTGCTGCCTCTATACAGCCGCTTTAAGAGACGAGGTTACTCCCGGTCAAAAGGATCCGAGGCTGTTTATGTGGCTCAGTCCTTTCAAGGGTAGCACGTGCAGAGTCAAAACAGCTCTTAAAAGGGCTACGCTCTCTCCACGCCCGCGCATACCCCAAACCTCGTCGCCATTTCATGTTTGGGCTGCTTATAAAATCCAAAATATTGTATGATGTTGCTTCTTTGCCATAAACGTTTCTCATAACCCATTATTTAAATTACTTCTCAAGTGCATTACAATGGAGACATGTTCTTGTGGTGTAGAGCAGTGGTTTGACCCAGGATTGGAAAACTGCTGAAGGTTGAAGGATCTTATAGTCACAACAATGCAGGTTTGATTAATTGAAGGAGCAACAATTTCTTAAACCCAAAATGTCCTTAGGTTCCGTAGGTTTCCTTACCGTTTCCCAGAGTGGAGAATTAGTATACCTCAGACTGAGAGTTCTCACAGAGTTCTTAGTCCCCCCACCCCATAATCTTTTAAAATTGTATTAATGTACTTATGGGCCAAATGTTACATAATAAACCTTTCTATTTTACACTGCTCTTAGCGCTTAATGAATCAATACTGTTCGGTTTAGGAAGATCAAACTCCTCTACCAGTCACTTGGTCACAGTGGTCACAGTGAAGCTTCTAAGTGTCAGGAGTATAAAATGTTTAGTATTGATATATAAGTTGTTCTCTAAAGGCTTCTTCTCCTGTCACTTTTTCTGTAAACATAAGCTATTGTACTCATAATAAAAGCATTCAGCACTTCTTTAGTATTTGAAAGTGTGGGTTCTCAGATGGAAGCTGTTGTTGTACACTGGACTGAAGTGCATATTTTCTTCACTACTTAGATAAAAACGGAAGCAGGAATATCACTGGTTAATCAAGCGAACAAAACCAAATAATTTACTCACAGTATTAATGATGCCATGTTTGTTTTTCTCATTTATTATGAATGTAAATATTTTACAATACTTCTCTATTTTCTCAACTTAAAATTTGAATATAGAACATAAAATTAAAATCGAAAACAGTAGGTACATTAATGGATAACATCTCAGAACAAAAATAACTTCCGTTAATGACTTCTGCAATCACATTAAAGGTTACAGCAGACTCTATTCATCTGTGTAGGTTAGCCTCTAATGATATTTTATTTCCATTTCAGCTAAAAGGATTATTTTTATGGAGGTCAGGACTAGGTGAATCCTTATCATTTGATCACCTCTAATTTTAACTGTACCTGTGCATTGTATGCGGACAACACATTGTTGCTACAGATTTCGTCATCGCTGAGCCAAGATTAAACTAATTTAAACTGAATCAAACTGATAAGGACAGGTCATAGGACTGAGGTCCCATGTGCAATTCAAACTCTGTCCCCTGCAGGTCATTGGATCACCATCCAAAAACAAAAATGTTTGCAGTTATGTCAGTTCTAAACTCTAGTAGTACAGTCTTTCTTAAGGATGCTTGTTCAATGCACTTTCCTTTTCCCACACCATTATTGCAGAATGCCCATTCGCAGCCCAGAGTCAGCTGTCTCTGGAACCTTCTCCTGACCCTTGGCCAGTATTCCTTCACCCATTGGTAGTTGGCCTCCCTTTGGTATGGCCTCGTTTGTAGTTGCACGCCTCCCTGTACACCAGAATTCACTCTGGACTCAAACGTGTTGGCCTCACTTGGATTAACATTCAGTCTGCTGCTGCCGTTACTGAGGAGCAGATAATCATCTGTAACTAACAAGGACTGGTGTATGTCCCTGGACTTGTAAATAGGGCCTGTGATGGTAACCCTTCTAAGTTTATACTTGACATCTTGAATTAAACAAAACAAAAATACTGTTACTGTCAAGGCTTACTATATGGGCTATCTGTGGGACAATGCGAGCAAATCCTTGGCTGAGGAGGAACCAATGACCAGGATGAAGATGAAGGAGGCACAATTAAAAACTGGAGCAATACAGGGAAGATTAAGCAAGTGAGTGACAAAAGACTAGCGGACCTGGCGTGAGATATCCTATCAGCCTCGACCGTTTAGCATAGAATGACAGAAGGCATGCGAGAAGAAAAGAGAAAAGCGTCGGCGGGAAAAGATCAACATGAAAGACGCCTGCATTGTCGACGGGCTGAACTGAACAAGCAGATCAATGACAAAAGCAGTCTTTTACCTAAAAACAGGAAGATGTCCACGTTTACAGAACGGACTGCCAAAAGTGACTCGAAATGTGAGTCAAAAACTGCGAGACTGACAGGTTCATTGGTCGTAGATATAGCTGTGGGGCATCCCATTTCTTAAATTCATACAAACAATTTTACCAATGCAGTATATGCCATCTTTAAGATATTTAATTCTTGAAACGGATTATAAACTGAATATTAAAACTAAAGAACAAATTAGTTCCGGTGAAGTTGGGTTTGTCTGAAATTGGGGTCTAATTCGGCTTCACTTGGTTTTATCTGAAGAAAATCTACAATTTTTGTTGATGATTTCTTAAGAATGACCAATTATACTTATTCACGTGCATGTAGACGTTTGTATTTACTCAAAACAGGCATCATTCAATCAGTATCACATTCTACGTATGCAAAGAATGAAATACTTCTAAAGTCAAAAATTAATTGTTTGAGAGTCAAGGTATATTAATCAGTTAATATTAAAACGATGTTCATCTCAACCTTATCTCGAAAACCCGCAAACCAAGTTAGTATTATTAAATTATCAAATCAATGGAGTGCAGGGCGGTTGCCGTTTTAAGTGTGAGCAGCTGTTCAGCACGATTCCTTACGAAGGGTTTTATGGGAAATGTGGTTTAGGCCAACAAGCTGCAAGAGGAGAAGGCGAAACTTAACTACAGTTACGTCGAGGTTTTAAAGAGCCCTTTGTGTGGTGTAAAATAGTGTATGGACATCTAATTTATCAAAATGTACGAAAATTATTTTGCTAATATACCAAAGACACTTCAGTGCGCTGGCGTCTTTACTGAAAAGATTGCGGTTGTGAAACTTGGATACTGCCATGGTGTTCTCTATTAAATGCTGACATATTGGAATACATTCAAAAGTTAATTTTTGAGAAAAAAGTAGCGTAGTCAACTGGGATTTTAATTATTAGAGATTTCTGATAACTCACCAACACCAAGGCGTGTATTTAATATTTCACACATGTTGAATCAAAATTAAAAAATCGAAGATAAAATGGACCACAACAATGACTACAAAATCTCTACTACTGAATGAAAATGGCAATCCAATTAAAACTGACTTCACAACTAAAGAAGAGTGCGAGTAGGTAAAATGTATTCTGTTGTGATTTGTTCTTCAAATAAGTAATCAAACAGTATGGCTGTAATCAATGATGGGGTAAATGAAAATAACATATGGTAATGCAGAAACGGTTACCATGAATGAAAAAAACGGAACGACA
This sequence comes from Hiodon tergisus, assembly GCA_025775045.1. NCBI lineage: Eukaryota > Metazoa > Chordata > Actinopteri > Hiodontiformes > Hiodontidae > Hiodon > Hiodon tergisus. Next base: position 18,716 of record JAOVYW010059365.1, on the reverse strand, counting down.
CAATTATTAAACCAGCACTGAATAAGAACTATGATGGAGGTGGCTGTTAGATGTATTTAATCTATTTTCTTAGTACAAGCTTGGTTTGAAAATATACGACTGACTGTAGCGGGGGAGGTTTGTCCGATAGTAACCTCGAAGCGAGCGAGGCGATTCAGACGCTTGAATGTACTACTATATATAGATGCAGTGGACTTTTAGTTTGCGTACTCAGATAAAATTTTCTTAAGTAATCGTCGTATTTTACTTTATATTGTTAATCGAATATTACAACGTGAATGTAAATAAAACGTGTATCGTACAGTGTACGTTTTCAGTTTGTATTTTAAGGCGTGTTACTTAAACAATACATTTTTCATAAAACAACTATACTTATCACAGACTGTACAAAGCGTTGAATAAACGTGAAAGGGATTAGGTAAACCCCTGGACACATATTTTGATCATCCACATTAACAGAAAAAGCGATTCAAATTCCGTCTGTAACAACAAATCTTAAGAAAAGCAAACATAAGTAAGAATAGTAAACACTCTAAATAGAATGAAAACAACAGAACGCCAATCGAATTTATTTAAGAAACGTAAACCTGCCCACCACCGAGCAGAGGGCTAGTATGACCGTTAGTAACCTCATTGCAGTTCGCAGAAACTAGGTGAAAGGCAACGTGACGTCATTCCGCTGCACCATTACTGATGTTGCTACCCTAGGCAGCATTTGATTTTTCGGGAAAATCGGGATTTGATCAAATCGGGAAGATGTGCAAACATGTGATGTGAGGATTCTATCTAACTTTTTGAAAGAAAGCATTACAGTATTTAATAGAAAATGTTGAAATTAATTGTTCTCATTTGCCGTTGTTATTGTGGAAGGGTTTTTACTAGAAATTACAAAATCGAATTTATAGATCTGTTCAGGCTTTTACATGCTCAGGAGGATTCCCAGTCATAAGTGCATGTCTAAGCGATCAACAAAGGATAGAATTGTTCCATAAATCTACCAACCAGCAGGTCATTTAGGTTTTGTTTAGATCTCTGTTGCATGTATACGCTAAAATCCTGCACGTTGTAGTGGAAAAAATACACAATAATTAATCTGAGTGGTTCCTGGTTCCCCTTTCATGGGGTTAGATGGACAGGTGAATTTGTCGGACAAGACCACGCAGAGTCGTTTCCTGTTGTGCACTCCCAGCTCCCTGCCCCCACCGAAGAAGATCAAATCACAGAGATAAGTCCCTGGAACCACAATGAAATTCTCCCTGCAGGTGACAGGGCAGAATTGTGGTCTGCTCGGAGCATTTACATCCTCCTGCATGTCAAAATGCATACCCCAGTGTTTTATGGCCCTCCATCTCCACAGCACAGAAGAGAGATGAGAGATGGAGATTAGCTGTGGCATCCATGGAGTGACTGAAATTCATACTGCAATCTATTTTACATGGTGTATCATCTCTCTCTCTCGCCTTGGAGAGAGGAATATTTTATTGTAAAAAATATATAACATTTTTACTTAAATCCAAAGGGTCAGTCTCAGTTACTTGCTTATTTATGATAATATATCAATGTCAATAATGTTTAAAAAGCGTTAATGGTGTTTATGTACCATTTAAAAACACATATTGAATAAGGTTGAAGTCAGTGGATCAACTGAAGATTGTCGACCCCGCAGAAACATCATTTAATCATCCTAGTGAAATCAACTCACCAACACCATTGAGGTCACTCGATTGTCTGAATGGCTTTTGATCAATGGGCTGTTATCTTCCACAATCACAAATAAGTGAAGCCATTGACAGTGGACCCTTTGGCATAGATATGTATTAAATAAATCATTGGTAACTACTGAGGTGTTGCCCCATCGTGAGTGCTAGCCTCTGTGTGTCCTCCTCCTTAGGGGAATCAGAGCACTTGCATTGATTGTGTAAACGAACAGATTTTTCATTGGGTGCTTCAGACCCAGCGATGGCCTCATTCTGACACTACCCACATTTCTGTAGCATGTGTCAGTTTTCACTCCTGCCCAGTACATCCCCATGTTTCCTCTTAGACTTTCACTTTTAGGCACCCTACTACATGCAGACAGAAGATATATATCTTAACACAGACTGTTTATTGGATGCCTTGTTTTAAACAAATCACACCAATTATATGTACTATTATCTATTTAGTAATGATTGTGTCGGAATGCATTATTTTTCATCTATATTCTTTCAGTAAAAACATATTACTCATGTTATTTCTATCATTATCAGGCACAGTAATATATAGTTTTTCAATGTTCAATTTCTGCCATCAGAATCTGCAACCAGTGGTCCCTGGTGGTGCAGTATGTGAGGTGCGTGGTAATTTGCCCCTGTAGGGATTTGTCAGGGTAAAGATTCGACCTTTTCAAAAATGCAAACCAAAAACTCAAACCAAACACAAGCCCAACCCCACCCCACCTTCAGTGTACCATCTGGGGTTGGGACTGGTGCCCTCCCTCTTCCCTGTCTAGCTGTGCAGATGCTCTCCTGGGGTTCAATTGGGCAACAATATTTTTAATTTAACAATGCTTAATCCACTGATGTGGGTAGTAAAACTTGTAGTAGTCAAAACCCCCGTTACAAAGCTTTGAAAACCTCTTAAATCCACCCTACAAGAAGCAAAAGTCGATTGAAAATGTATATATTTTTATTTTTTAACACAGTGACCTCATTACAGTTAATTAACACAGATAACACAGGTCAGATTGGGATTAAGAGATGATTAAATAAGTCCTGACAGACCAGCCAGCTATTTAATGTGAGGCCAGCTGCCTTAGTAAAGTGCTAGTGGTCTGACAATAAAGATTACTTAGCCATCAAGCTGCTGCAAGAAGCAATGTCTCCTCTTCAGTGGAAGGTAAGGGGGGTTGGGGTGACGAAGGCTCCCAGATTTACATCCAAGTGAATGGCCTGGCCATGAACACTTGTTTTACTAAACAGTACAACAGCATACAACATCTAAGACCCACTCAACTCCTTCACACAAGAGAATCACAAATGCATGTGGTACCTTGCCAGAATCTGTAGCAGAAGCAGAAACCTAGTCTGGGACCAAATCAGAACCCGCTAATCAAACTTAACATAATTGTATTAATAGCCTTTCCTTTTTAGGAGTAGAAGTATAAATTAGATAATTAAAGAATAAAGAAAATGCTATTAAATATGGTTTTATTATTTGGTCCCGCACTAGTAATTTACACTGTGAGCGCAGTGACATATGATACGGGAAGAGGGGGAGGGGATATGAACAGAGACCAATCAATGCCTCTCGGCTGTGCATGTGCTGTTTTCAAAGCTGGTATTTCGTTCAAAGTTGGTCCTGTGCCCTAAAATCAAAGTGTCAAGCTGCTAAGTCGAACGTGTGGCATTTTCAAATAATATCCCCCCTTTTAGCTCAGTAAATCTTACCAAAATGTTCACATCTTTGCCTAGAAACTGGGACGCAACATACAGCCTCAAAAATGGGAAACCAATTAATATTGCTAACCTCTGGTTTTGCAGCATTGTATAAATACCGTCAGAAAGGTTTTAAGCCATTGCCATTTTGAACTGTTGTTACAATTAACTCATACTGATTGATCAACAAAACAATCACAACAATAAAATAAATACCACCAAGACTAAGTTATTTCATACAACAGCTGAATCTGGTGCGGGGCGTCAAAAACATACAGGATGATTAGGGGAACTCTCACACAGCATAGAGACATGGGATCAGTGTGTCATCTTTAGTCGCCATTTTTATGTTGCGCAGGTGGATAAAAGTCAGTCAGAATAACAGAGTGAATACCATTTGCACAATTTCAGCCTCCAGACAGTATGTGCCAGAACCAGACCACAGGGTGACTACAGAATGGGGCAAGTCCAGTCATGACTAAAACAGGCAAAAGCAGCTAAAGCTAGAAGCCCACGCCAAACCTAGGGCCTAAAGTCTGTGGACGTACTTGCTTCATTCGTGACAAATAAACTTGCTTTTAAATGCGTAGCACCTGTTTTACTCAAAGGACAGATCGCAGTATTTCCGGGACTGCATGCTCAGTACACAAGCCTGGGTTACACTCAGGGCAACAACAGGGAGAATGACTGAATGAGTGACTTTTCCTTTTTTTGTTGCAGTTTTACCTTCGTAATGACGGAAGGGGAATATGATTCTCTCACACTGACAGGCATCCGTCTAATAAAAAGCAACAGTTTCACACCGTCTGTGTTTTCTGTGTTGATTTATTATTTTTGATGAATAAAGGGTACAGAGTACGATCATACCTGATGTAATTATGTAAACATAAGGAGTTCACAGGAGTTGGGGCACCGAGTACAGATCATCATTTAAAGTACATTAGACAATGCCGGCACAGGGACCTCTTAATGTCCCTAATCAAAGTGGTGAGATTTCGCTGCAGCACGGTCGGACAAGGCACAGCCATCAGGAAATTCCTCTGCAATCCACCCAACAAGCAGATCAATCCCCAGCGGGCTTGTGCATGTGAGCGCGCATCGCCAGCAGCAGGTACTCTGCTGCAGTTACCTAGTAGCAGCTGCAATAAACAGTGCCGCACAGACATGTGCGACCTAAATATGTGTATGAGCAAAATAATGATATGTCAATGAAACACAGAGTGAAGTGCTCCTCCTTCCATTGACATATCATTATTTTGCTCATTGTTGTGTCAGTGTTGTGGGGACTGGTGAAATGTGATTGCTGGCGCCTGGTGTGACGGGTAGCCCTCGTAAAAAGCCCGAGGGTCATTTTAAACGCTAGACATTTTGCGTTCAGTGGGTAATCCTTCATTAATTTTTCCAATCCAATACTACAGAACATTCAATGACTACCTGACCTCTTGCTGATACTACTGCACCCAAGGGAAAAAACATGTTGTGCCAATTAGAAATGCCTTAAATCAGAATTGTTTGTTAGAACGGTTTGTATAGAAAACAAATTTTGAGTACAAATCTTCACTCATGTACATATAGGACAACAACAAATCTACCGATTTTGCAAGATAAAAATAATATTCAGCCAAACATTGCTAGATATTGAACTACGGAAGGAAACGCACATTTCATTGTCTGCCACGTGGTCTTTGTTGAAAAAAAGCCGATCTCGCGGAGAAAACAGGAAACCATGGTTAAAAGTGGGTCTCTTTTTTCCCCAACCTCAAAACGATGCATCCAATTAGACTTGTGCTTGTGCAACGGAACTACCATTTTGTACATATGTTTAGAGTATCCAGCTGTTACATTTTGATTAAGTGAAAATAAAACAATCGAAGCGTTAATTAACCGTCGCGTTAAAAACAAAAATTTTATCTCTTCGCCAATTCCCCTAGTTATAATTTGATCGTTGTGACATTGTTATAAAAACAATACATTTGGAACGGGTTTTACCATCAGTTTCACTGTTAGTTTTAACGCCTCGAGAAATAATATTACGGATCTGTATGCCCCCTACTGGAGCTCTAACTTGTTCGCTGTTTTCGACTCCATTTCACTGAGGAAGTTTTGCGGCGCCGGGGTATCGTTCTTCAGAACTCTGGTCTTATTATTTTCAGTACCGATAAGTACTGTTTATTTATATTTGGCTTCTATCGTGCAAATAACGCCATACGCCGTGCGACCTGTCAGGTCGCAAAAAGGGAACCCAGCCATCCCAACAGCAAGCTCTGCACTCATAGCCCTTTGACCCTCAGTCCTGCTGACTTGAGGGATTCCTCTGCCAGCTGAAGGACACGCTGGTTCCAAACAACAGTCCATGGTCTGATTGGTCTACCCGTTTAGGTTGTAGTTTGCTTTGGATGTTTTCAATGGGGATAGGAATAAAGAAAGCACTGACCTAGGAGTCAGAAATACCTAACAAAACTGGACAAGCTCAGGAAACCTCAGAGTCTTCCTGTGTTGGAGTGCACTCCGGCTACTGTCCTTAAATACTGTATCTCTGAACCAGGCCTGTGAGCAAGCTTCTGTTGACACGCCAGTCAGCGAGAGGGGTACACAGCAAAGCTCGCTAAACAACCTAACCACCACTAACGTATATTTCATATTTAAAACTAGCTATATGTCTTCATGTTCTTTAATCATAATTATTATTTGGAAGAATACAATGTTTTCTCCTGTGTATGTATTATTTTATCGGAGCTTCAATGGCTGGTTCGGTTTTCTACACCAGTGATTATTTTCAGCATATATATCACCAAATTGCCATAGTCCGTGGTTTGTGTCTTTTTGTGACACAAAGATAAAAAGGGTTAACGCTTATTAACAAATTCATGTTGATGGTACCGGAGTGAGTGGAACCGGAATGTTTTAAAGATGAATAACCACTCAAAATGACTCAAAATAGCTCAAAGGGCAATTAGAGCAATTCACCCCATAACAACACACATGTGCGCAAAAACGCACACACCCAATCACTTGACCAAAGCGCTAACAAACAGAGCCCTGTTACACTAAGCTTGGCCATGAGCTGAGGATGAAAGCTTCTGTTCTGCCACTCTGCAGCAGGGCAGGGAAGGAGGGAGAGGAGTTTGTTTGTTCAGGAGGTCGCCCCTTTCCCCTTTGCTCAGCTGAGATTGAAACAACAAAACAAGTGCAATGCACTCGTTTGTCAATGGTGCTTTCACCACAAAGGAAGCCTGGCCCCAGGCTCTCGATGCTTTGGTTCAAAACCCTTTCTCTCTAGCATGGGCAATGGCAGCTCCACTCTCCTGCATTGGTAAGGTGAGAAATGGCGAGCCATATGGTTTCAGGGAGGAAAAGGTTGGGGGTTATCACTCATAGTGTGGGCCCTGCAGTGACAGTGGTGGAGGCTTATAAGTGGTGGGGCTAATAAGGCCATATTTATTTAAAGATTATAAGATGCCCTTATCCAGGCATACGTACCATACACTTATGTTTTATGAGGAGTTGCTGAAGGGGAAGTGCTCAGGAGTACTGAGGCTTAACCCATTGCAACACCTGCTATCCATCCCAGGGCTGGGTTCATTGGTGCACACCAAACATGCACATGTGTCCCTGCACCCAGGCCATGATCTGCATTGACAGGGAATACATACGATTTAATGTAATTAAATCAGCGTACCTAATGCAAGCCTTTTTCAATGTGCTTGATATAACTTCAGACATGCTTTACAATGCACTCTAGATCATTTAGCAACAGGCTTTCTTGTTTTGCTTTTTTGAATTAATGTTGTCCTGGCTAATTCCATACGTTTATGTTGTGTTTTGCTTCACCTTCAGCTTTTGTTTACACCAAGCAGCATGGCCTTGACCAGTCCCTAGTGAACATCTGTGTAGCAACATGATAAGTATGCTCAGTGTAAGCCAAGGTGGGGGGTTGTATTCTTCCCTGTACTTTAGCTCCATATTGACTGAGTAATCAGACTGGATCAATCATAATTATAATTATTCTTAAGTCTCAAAATAATTGTTTTGTAAAAACCCTGAATTTAGGTTCGTTGTTGTAATTATTCCCTAAAACTAACCCAACTAAACAATAAAAGGCGTAGGTGAAATATTAATTACACGTCACCACAATATTCAGTGTCAAAAATCATTTGCTAGGAAATTACTTTTTAATTTAAATAATTACGTGCATTCTTTCCAAAACTAATGTTTACTCTCTTTTTAGCACACAAGTTAATCTCTGGCTGTGGAAAATAAATTGCACAACAAATGTTGTTGGGAAATATGCTTCCATGTGCTCAGAGAGAAGATAACCCACCTGCACAAAATTCAATGGTCCAGGGTCCTGGAAATATTGAAATTTACAAAATAAGAACATATGAAATCTACATGGGAATAGCCAGCACGCAAAAATCTGGATTTTGTAATCCATATCCTAGATTGCTGAAGGCCTACCACTAATGTTTCTTTAGTGACTTGGTCAGGCAAATGTTCTATATGTAGGCTAATTATAGAGCTAAGGGACACACAGCTGAATAAAATTCAATTTATTTACATCAGATGCTAAAGTTATAAATGAAAAATAAATCAATAAAATTAAAATATAATTAAACATACTAAACTATAGAGGGATACATTTTACATTACGCTATTCATAATGATGATATGTAAACGAATATAATAAACAAATTTAGTAACGGTGAAAGTATGAAAACAACATAACGCACTGATAAAATTTACACACCTATTTCCATGTCTGCATTCCCTTGCTTTGTAATCTCAGAGCCAATGATAATGGATAACCGCCAACTTGATTAAATTAAACCTTTACCCCATCTAGCGGTGGAATATGTAACATGAATGATGTATTTAGAGAAGTAAATTCCCTACGAACAGAATCCAAAATTATACATAAATTATGTATAAGTATATCACGCTTAAAAAAACTTTTATACAGCGATAATATAATTTGTGTTTAAAAGTGATGATTGAACTACAAAATGACAATTCTTCCATTACAGGAATTGTACATGACTTTTCTAAACAAATTTTTTAATCCATAGCTGTGGATTGATGCTGTGTTTAAAGAGTTAGATTTATTATGTTTTATTTTGTAAATTGTATAGTAAAATTCTATTACAAGACATGTTCTGAGTAAAATATATAATATATATTATAATTTCAATAAAATGCCAGATGTTTCTGTGAATTGCATAATTTAAGACAAACCAAGGGATTCCAAAGAACTCATATGGGATCACTGTTAGAAGAAAAAAAATTCACTTATGGCCCAATGAGAAGCCAGCTCAAGTCCATTTGCAATCATATTCAGATCACACAAAAAATATAATCCCATGAAAAGATGTTCTGTGAATCAAGTCAATATGAGAAAATGAGCCCAAGAACCCATTCTATTCTATGTTGAGTGAATAAACGTACAGCTTTAAAATGTTTTTGCATACTGACATAGTGAAAACCTGTTCATGCAACCTGTGTTGGTGGATTTGCATTGTGTAGTCATATAACAGAACTGCTTTTGCTTTGTTGATTGTACCTGTGTATCTGTACTGAATTAGATGGATTGCATAATTGTTATCAGAATTCTAGCTGTGCGCTGTATACTTCCTCTAAGAGAACTTGCATGTAAACATTCTTGCCATACTTCCCTATAGGACACTGTAGCTTAGTTTCTAAATAGCACCTCACTACCGTGGCACTTCTGTACATCTCTCTCAATAAATTAATAAAACGTCCAGTGTATAACAATTGTTCTGACCTATTTTCAGGATAAACAAGGAGGCTACATGCATTGACTGCAACATGAATTTAGAATGCCAGTGTAGCAGGCCATGGTCAAACACAGGGAAACAAAGGGCTAGTTTACAGCTTTTGTTAGGAATGTTCACTGAACCAAAAAAAATTATACAATAAAATCTGAAATGAAAACCACCCATGTTGGAAAGATACCAAAACAACCATGCTTCTATTTCAGCCATGACCATAGAGTCAATTGTCTCTTTCTAGTTACATGTGCCTGACTGAGGTCTCATTTACCAAGGTGTGCAAGATGAGACACACCCACCCACTTGCTCTAGTAGGATGGAATGCCTTTATTTATATTCCCTGCCCCGGCAGACATATTCCGTCATTAAGGGGAAAAAATTGAATAATGAATTTGCAAGACTTGCGTGAAGTAGAACTGGGTTGAATTCTAACTCTGGGGAGGAACGGCACACAAATGGACCCCACAACATGCCAAACCCAAACAAAAGCAATTTGTTAATATAATGCATTATTTCTATCAGCATTTGTTGTGAAGGACAATGAAGACAATGTGTGAGGGGAATGTAATGGTTTCAATATTACCGCGATAAAATGGAGTGATCTGATTGGACAAAATTTGGAGCTATCAGATTACGCAATGTCTTCGACCAATCAGATAAGGCCATTTTTCTGACCAATTAGATTGCTACAAATTTTAACCAATAAGATCACTCCATTTTTTTCCTCCGACCAATCAGATTGCTTCGATCATTTTATTATTGTTTCAGTAAATGTAAATTTTCTTTTTGGTGTTCTTTCAGTATTCTTCACTTAATCACTGCGCATTTTGTCATCCTTCTATCTATTATTTACTGTTTATTTTGTGATGTGTAACAGTAGTATTTATTCCACATTGGTGTGAATTATGAATTAGAACTTTTCAAATTATGCTTTTAATCTGCAGGCGACTGCCTTTTTATACTCGGCATTGTTCATTAGTCTTATTTTATTAATGATATTTGCATTGTAATTGTGTGTTTATACAAAATTTAAATTAAAGCCACTTTGCAGCATGCAGCAGGGAATACGCCCGTTTCAGTTCACATGCGGCACCGCCTGCGTTTTATTTTGCCCAACTGAATGAAAACCCAAAAACCCAAAAACCCCAAAACCAAGCCGCCCGGGTCAATCACGGATAGCCGAGGTGGCTAAACTAAACACAAAACTTGCCGAAAAAGAAAACCAACTGAAGTTCAGCATACTCCGCCGTGGTTTAAAGGTTTCCCGGTTAGCGATCTTTTCCCTTTTGTCTTTCTCCCGTACGGCACCTTCCTGCTGCCAGCTCCACTACCCGCTCTCATAGTGGCGAAAACAATTATATTAATAAAAGCAGTTAATCTGTAGCATTACCAGCAGGTGTCGACGGGCGTGCCAGTACCACTCTCGCACTTGTCAGCGAGACTGACGCGTGCCACACACTTGTTTTTAATGGGTGAGTTAAAACTGATTTAAACTGAACAACGGTGGTTACATGGCTATGTTTTAACTCTTAACCTACAAGTGAGAACATGTTAAAGCAAGGGAATTGATCTCTTAAGTATAATAGAGCAAAATTCATTTTATAAGTCACATAAAAACACATTTTAATACTCGTCTTTCAAGTGGAAAAAACATGTTTTCATCAGAAAACTGAAAGTACTGCCATACTTAAAGTAATATTCGAGTGTTTGGATTTTGTCTATTCTAAGGTTTTCCTGTGAGGTTCATTTGGATTATTTGCCTGGTACCAGGAAAGGTTATTGCTTGCACGTCTTTCCATAATTCCACGGTAATTTACTGAGTTTTTCCACATAGTTTTTTTAAATTATGTGTTAAATTTCATGTTTATATTATCTGGAATATATTATTGTGCTTAAATGACACTGGTTTATCCACATCACTGTTCATTGCATCACTGCGTAATGGGCAAAAAGTAAACAGACTGACCCATTTAACTATCATAGACTTGACCTAATAGTTCACTATCTGGTCAACATTCAAACCTACTGATGAATCCGAATTGGGAAATAATGAAAGGTAAATGCTCATGTATTATGCCTTCTGATTGTTTCTCGCAAAATGTGAATTGTACATGTACATATTATTTGTCTACATTTAGTATAAAACTATGTGAATACTTAGCCTTGATTCGGAAGTAGGTTTACCCAGCAATGAGGTATTTCCGATTCTTGTGAAATTGGCTCATACCAAGTTGAAGTTCGCGGGTTCCGCCAACGTCCCATCATCCCTCTGAGTCCTTCAACTACAGAACGCAAGAGCTCCGAGTGAGTGGTTGAAATGCTTCTTTTCCGGCTACACCTGCGGAGTCTATCAGGAAGTGTGGCGCGATAAATCGTGAAGGATTAAAACCTGGATAGGGAAGACATGGAATTACTTTTCGCTGAGTATGCTTTTTGACGGTTGTGTAACTTTTATGTCTTGCAACTGGTTTACATGGGGGCATTGTGGTATATGCAGGGTAAACGGATATCATCAACTCTCTGCAAGTTTTAGATTTTTCGTGTGTAAGTTTTTTCCCCAAAGAATTGCCTGCAATGGGATGCTGCGGTAGTACGGAGGTAAGAACAACATTCCCTCGACTTCCTCCGAGAAGAACTCGCAAGGTGGAAATACTTTTCCAAATCGTGTTGTTTTGAACATTAGTAGCTAGCGACTGCTGTGACAGCGTGTTTAGGCTACTTCCAAACCAATCAGTCGTAGCCTGTTTTGTCTGTTTTTTGGAGAAGTCGTCCTTCTTTGCTGCAGTTTAATCCCATTGGCAACATTTGACCGCCGTACTTGTGTTTTTAACGCAGTACGATGGTCTCGCTTCGTCGTCAACTAGTTTACCTGACTTTATATCAGAAACCATCGAATAAAAGTCACGGAGACCTTAGTCTTTATAAGCGACCTTGTTTCTTTGCTTCCCGTGAGGCTTGTTAAGCAAATGTCGCCCAGCCCAAAGAAAATGTAAAAGTACCCTGTAAAGAAAAAATGTAGCCTAACTCGGTTGGACGTGAAGAGGATAAAAAATAGCTGCGCAATCACAACGCTACCCGAGTATTAAATGTTAACGATGACATTTATTTTTCGAGGCAAATGTTGCTGCCTCGGTCCCTAGGTCTTCGTCGCTGTCACTGCAAACGGGGACGTCGCCTCAAAATAGTGTTTTAGCGTTGCTAGGTAAGATGGATAGTTACTTACACATGCTTGTGGTTATGTATCTCAGAGGACCAAACGAGAATGGAAACCTTTGGAGGACCGAAGCTGTACGGACATTCCTTGGCTCATTATTTTCATACTTTTCTGCATCGGGATGGTGAGTCTGAAATATTCACAAAGTAATTTTGACGGGTAACGGTGGCTTATATACGAGGTGTTTTCCGGTGGAATCTGACGTTCACGAGCTGCAGTTCTGTCCCATTGAAGCTGGAGCCCTTACATTTCTAAAGAATTGTTTATTGAAAAGCTTTTAATTCTGGCCCTCAAAAAGACTTAATCAGTTATGCACAGTCTTTAAGTGCTGTAAGACATATTTGTGAAAGATCTATCAACACTGTGGTTAATTTCATGCAACCAAGTCGTTCTAAATTGCCATTTTTGTTTCACTCCTTGCTGTTGGGGAACTGGGTAAATTAACTGCTGACTGTCTTCCTCATAAATCCATGCTTTCAGCTTGTAGAGTTTTATATTTCAGATTTGTAGTAAGCATTTTGGTTCCTGTTTCCAGCTGGTGATGTGGTGGCCTTGTGGCACCCATGTAGACTTGTAGGTGGGGGAAAATTGTCATTACAATGAAAACGTCACTAGCGCTAATTGGTGGCCGTCCCTGTCAGGGCTTTATCTGCGGCTTCGCCATTGCCACCGGGGCCGCTTCCCGGCTTGTGTCTGGGTACGACAGCTACGGAAATACCTGCGGCCAGAAGAACCCCAAGATAGAGGGGATCGAGTTAAGCGGCCAGGATCAGACCAACAAAAAGTGAGTTGACATAGTCGCACTCACCCGTCTGTGCTGTGGAGTTACCTGATTAATGCTCATTCAGTACATCTTTCTTTCTTTTTATTCTTTTTCTTCTTCTTTTTTTTACACCTGTCCCCTCATTCTTCTCTTCATTTATTAGTTTACTTGGGAATCCTAACCTGAAGGCCTTAGTGATAGCGATAGATCTATCTGCTGTCATGGCAGATTGGGGAACAGTGCAAATGTAGCATTGCTGGTGGAGGTATGCAGGTCTGTGTGGTCAGTTCAGTGTTAATACATGTGATTAGTTGAAATGCCTGGGGATATCACAGTTGTTCGAAGTACATGAGACTTTCCTACCACTGGGGCTTCACTGGCCTGGTAGCCCATCCACCTTCCATTCCTCTCTGTCACCTTACGCGTCTTCGCCAGTGAACTAATTGTGTGCTTATTGCCTTGGCAGCAGTCTGATCTGTTTTTAGTTGTTTTACTTTTGGTGTCGCACACTTATTCAGGACCCATATTAAGTTTGTCCCTACTTCCGCCTCATAATCTCATCTGGCTTGCTTTGTAAATGTGAATCAGTGAAATGGTAGCTACCCCGTTCCTCCATTTGAACCAACTTGGCTACATTGGGTAGTTTTTAGCAGCATGAGCGCGATCATTTTGTTCTGCTCCCCACAGGTGTTGAACTTTTAATAAGCGGTCACAAATGCTGGCACAGTAAAGCCCTAAATAGGATACTTTATTGCACATTGGAATGCTAACCTCCGTATCTGTGGTCAGGAGGAGGAAGCTCTACGCCCAAAGGAGACTGCTGAGATGCCACCAGTTTGGCGTTGCCTTCTCTGTTCGGGTTCTGCTGGCATTGTTGTACGATGGTGCTCCACCACGCACCGCAAACAGCAAACTGTTTCTGACGTGTCATTCTTTTTAACAAATTAAATGGCCAGATTTAAAATATATCCTAGAGCTGTTTATATACTAAAGTGGTGGTAATGTGTTTATTTCCGATGAAGTTCAAATGTGAACAATAATAAGAGTTGGAGCAAAGTGCTCTCAAAAATTCACCAATAACTCTCTTTCAGGGGTCAAGCTGTCTCGGTCCTTGAGGGGAATCGTTGGGCTTTCTGCAGTTTATAATTACTACGTTTGAAAGCAGTTATGTGGATAATTGGGCAGGCGGGGAAGCCTTTCCCCAAGACTGAAGGCATTCGTTTTTTAAAGTGATCCCTGTGAACGGTTGAAGAACGGCGTCTCAGTGGGGGAAATGATCTTGCGCGCCTGCAGGAAAGTGGCAGGATAGCTGAGGGGGAGGTGCTCTGTCTGAGCCTTAGGAGAGGGCTGCTAGCAGACTCACCGGAGAATCTAGCGTCTTGTTGATTGGGTCTGGAAACGAGGAATAACAGGTGGGCGTGGTTCCCCAGGCACAACTACGGTGTGCGATTGGAGGAGAGGCGGGGCAAGTGAGCTCATTCAGAGGGGTTTGTCACTGGAGAAGCACACCTGATGCTGAACTGCAGAGAAGGCAGCTGTTATGGGATTGGGTAATGAGCCACTGGGCTGCTGTTCTCTTTTTCCCTCTGGAACCTTAATGTGTGTGTGATGGGGGCGGTGTATGGCTCTGTTAGAACCACCGAGAAGGGAACACTTCCCTAGCCTGGAAGCAATCTTTTAAAACGTGGCTCTTGTGTATCCCCTGCAGACACTCGGTTCCCCTCATTGCACCGCTGTGATTTCTCTTAGATACGTATTCTTCCTGGACCCCTGCAACATCGACATTGTGCACCGGAAGATCAAATCCATGGCGCTGTGTGTCTCCAAGTGCCCGGATGCGCAGCTGAGCTCATACGAGGACATCAGGAACTTTGCCGTGTTAAATGGTGAGCCGTCTCCCCCACCCAGAGGCTCTTCCCAAAAAGTTCAGTTGAAGTAAAACTTGGAAGTTGGCTGCTGCGTCAGATGAGTGTAACATCCTGGGGCATAACTGCTCCGCCTCGCTTTGCCACACCATCCTGTCACGTTGCGTAGTCCGCTGCAGTGTGATCACCTGTACCTGTACCTCGCCTGTATCGCTTCGACCTCCCAGCTGCCAGTTGGTCCAGCTTCAGATTTCAGCCGTAAACCACAAACAAAAGGAATAAAACATTGAATAAAATGAGATCCTTATCTGCCATCCCAGGGGTTGCCCACTTACCGTGGCTTAGGTTGTTTCTGAGCTGAGGTCGAATTATTTGTCTGGTGTCATTCCTGAGATTAGGTGATCATTTCTTCTTGTGTTAATGACAGGAATGTCTGTGTATTGGCGTGTCTCTCTCTCCAGGCTCTGACCTGTGCTCGTATGAGGTGCCTGTAAGTGAATACACCACCAGTCCGGAGAGAAGCACCAAATGCCCCAAACTTCCAGTTCCGAAAAGGTGAGTGATCTGTCAAACGCGTTCGTTTACTAGACTAAACCAGGTTAAATATATATACTGTTACAGCTGAATTAATCAATTGCATTAATTAAGACCTACCAATTGGATAGATTTAAATATATTGGGTGTTTAACACTTTGGTGAACAACTGGCATCTGAGACCCGTGGCATATCATTGAAACTACCGGTGTTGACGTGCATGGTTTACCCCCCCCCCCTTGTGCAGTAAGTCCCTCATGATGTTCCATCGCTGCACCCCTGTGGACATCTCCTGCTACGCCCGATTTGCGGAGGCCCTGATCACCTTCGTCAGCGACAACAGCGTGCTGCACAGGCTCATCGCTGGGGTGATGAGCAGCAAGGAGATCATCATGGGCCTGTGTGTTCTGGCACTAGGTAGCTGCTCCCTGCTACCAAGTCATCTCGATGGCTATGTGACGTTATTTTCAGCTCTTCTGAGTCGCAGCTGGTTCACTGAGATGCTTGGTCTGCTCATGCTCCTGCAGTCATCTGTTGACATAATCGCGGCGGAATTTCCTTCCGAGGCATTTTTAGCCCACGTCGTCCCTAAGTTGATAACAGGAAGTGGGTTTGGGGGGGTGGCATCTGTCGGTGGTATGGGTGGAGATTAACTGGAAGGTTGGTGTCTCTTCCTGGGTGTGGCACAGTGCTCTCTATGATCCTGATGGTCATCATCCGGTACATCTCCGCCGTGCTGGTTTGGATCCTCACCGCCCTGGTGGTCCTGGGCTCGCTGGGTGAGCTCACGTTACCCCCCCCCCTTGTCTTCTATCCAGTTTAACCTATTTTCTAAGCAGCGCCCACATTTCATTTCATGCCCATCACCTAGATTAATCCCCCTGACACAGAAGTACCAACCATCTTTCCTGTTTTGCTGGTTAATCTACCTTGCAATGAATGTCTAGAACTGAAAGTGAATGTTTACTTTTTTTTTTTTTAACCTTGAGATTTGGGAAAGATGGCAATTCTCATTCAAGTTTTATACAACCAGTGTGCTGAGAGAGACAGATAAGGTACTGACCGATCTGTCCTTTTCTAGGTGGAACTGGTGGCCTTTGGTGGCTGTATGTGGACCACAGGAAGACTCTGAATGAAACCATGGCAAAGGACGAGCTGGAGGTGGCCAGAGACAACGTACAGGCCCTGTTGGTCTATGCAGTCGCTGCCACTGTTTTCACGGTGTGTGTGTGTGTTATACACGTGTGCAACAAACACGTGTGCGCCGACGGTCGTGAATAAGATATTAAACCTGAGCGGTGGAGCTTTTCCAGTGTCAGGTTTATTTCATTGGCCTTGTCAAATGTAGACTAACTTGATTCAAGTCCCGAAACTCTCCTGAAAACGGGGGAAGAATCTGTGCCTGTGAAACATATAAGATGGCAAAGGCCGTCTGTTGCTTGTGAATGAGATCTCACTTTCTGTTCAGGTTGTCCTGTTGCTGCTGATGCTGATGATGCGGAAACGGGTGGGCCTCACCATCGCCCTGTTTCACGTGGCAGGGAAAGTGTTCACACACCTCCCCCTGCTGGCCTTCCAGCCGTTCTGGACCTTCCTGGCACTCATGTGCTTCTGGTCCTACTGGATCATGGTTCTGCTTGTCCTCGGCACCACGGGTGGGTGAGATGACATGGCGCATCCAACCTGCAAACAGGATACGGGTCATGGGTTCAACCCAGAGAGTTGCGGCAGTCAAACCCAGTGTGTTTTATGGTGTTTAGGTGCCTCTGGCTGGTTTGACCGGTTTCCCTAATGTTTTGGTACAACATTTACTAGGATTTTTATATGCTTCATATATGAAGCTTTTCCTTGTGGGAGCAAGGCGGTTGAAGCACTTTCAACTATCTATCCCATGACCATGTAAGTGTCAGTTTGTAACTGTTGCATGATCCAGTAAAGGCTGGCCTGGTAAACGGATGTCGGTCAAAGTAGCTCGGTTCCTGCCATACTAATATTACAATACAAAGTGTGGGCTTAGTACCCTGCTGCTTTATTCCTGGTCCTGATGATGTGTTGTGCATCAACAGGAAGCCCGGTCAAGAACCCAGAAACGGGGCTGGTTGAGTTCCGCATGTCTGGCCCGCTGCAGTACATGACCTGGTACCACGCGGTGGGGCTGATCTGGATCAGCGAGTTCATCCTAGCCTGCCAGCAAATGACAATCGCTGGGGCAGTGGTAACCTACTACTTCACAAGGTGAGGGCTTTGGAAACACCGGCGTTTGGGTCACAGGGGCCTCCATAGTGTTGGTCCAACTACCGTTTTAAAAACGGCATACCAGTTTCATGGGAATGTTGTAAATTCTCGGTCATTCAGGTAAAATTGCCATTATGACATGTTTGTTCTACCAGTTTGCAGTGTGTATACTCCATATTTCTAACGGCCAACCAGTGTGTAGACAAATTATTTGTCCGCTGCAAAGCTATGTGTGGTGGTGCTCCAGTGTCCCGTCTTAATTAGGGAGCCCGTTTCCTCAGAAGTGTTGCGTCGCATGAAGGCTTCCAGAGTGGCTCAGTCAGTAAAGGCGTTTGCTCGAGCGTAGAGTGTGAGCTGGATTTTGCCGGTTCAAGATCGTGTCATGTACCATTTGTTACGGGGAGAGCACAGTGGCGGCACGCAATTGGTAGAGCCAAAGGGAATCTGCAGGGCTTCTCTCAGCTCTTCGCTTACTAGAGTGTGCTGTTGGTGGTGTCAGGAGCGACAAGCCTATCCTCCAGATCCCACTGAACCTGTAGTGCAGGCTGTGTAAAATGACGGCTGGCTGGAAGGCTGTTGGATTGTAGGCCATTGGACTTCGTCACCCTCCAGATAAACCGGGAACTCCCAATAAATTAATTGATTAAGATGAATTTTATTACAGTCATAACTCGCACGGCGGAATCTGGGATCAGTGTTTTGCCTTGCTGCATCCCAGGACGTGTGCATCTGCGTGGAGAGGAAATGTGTGATCCGCCTTTCCCCTTGATGCAGGGACAAATCCCAGCTTCCGCTGACCCCCATCCTGTCCTCTGTGTTCCGACTGATCCGCTACCACCTGGGCACGGTGGCCAAGGGCTCCTTCATCATCACGCTGGTGAAGATCCCCCGCCTCATCCTCAT
>JAOVYW010059354.1:11061-22596 GCA_025775045.1 Hiodon tergisus | reverse complement strand
GACTACTGAGATAAATTAAAGACGCTCGTTAACGTTCGGATCACGAAAACCAAAATCACATGTAGGCGCTCCTTGGCAGATTCAACAAAAAAATAACGGTCACAAATGTTTCCAAACGACAGCCTTAATGAGTTTGAAGCGCTATGTAGGCGCAGTGTAGGCTTTATAATCATTTGCTTTGAAGAAAGCTTAAGGGCTGTTCGAGACTGAGTCACTTTTACACTTGTGGGTTTTAAAACCATGCTGGAATTTGGCTGGCATTTGTGTGTTTCTGCGTGGCTCGTTGGGCCGGTCTGCCTGTGGTTGGCTGCTGTCACTAAATAAAACACTTTTCTCTCGTCTTCTCTCCACTACCCACAGCCCCTCCTCCTCTCATTCTCTCCCAGTTCGTTTCGGAACAAGATTTTCTGGTCTTGTTCAAGGGCTTATTTACACAACGAAATACCCAACACATGTGTAGTTAAACTTATCCCCGTGTCTCCCTCCTATCGAACCTATAACAAAGTGAATAACCTATAAAAATATTTAAAAGAAAATTAATAATTCCGTCTTTTGCCATCTGGTACGTGCCGTGTCTGATTAAAGAGCAAGCTTAACAAGAGCTGGAGATCCCAGTGCCTGCGGCATTATGGGATGGCAAAAACCTGCAGATTCCATTGGGCTTAGTCAAAGGAGTGAGACGGGAGTGAGACTGGAATTGACAGGCCTCTGGAGATGCGTTAGTGAGTTCTGAAGAGAGGGGTAACTGGTGTGACTGCTGGTGTTTGTGATCGGCAAGGGAGAGAGAGCGTCACACGGAATCCAACGGCCGTGTTGACTGTTGTGGATACAGCTCTTGTGTTGGGGGCGTGTAGGATGGTGCAGTAAGATTTACACGTGTGTAAAGGAGTGCGTGAATATGAGAAATGGTTTTCATTGAAGAACTTTAAAGTGCTCCTATGGTTTTTAAATTTTGCTGTGCATCTTTAGGCAAACTAAAAGGTTCTGTTCCAAATTGCTTTCTTAAACAATAGTTCAGATATTTCTGATAAATTTATCTGACAGATTGACATTATCTGGCCTTGTGTGGTTGGTCAGTGTTGATTGGCATCACCTGTCAAGGCATAATGCGCTTGATGAAGTGACCGATGTGCGGGCATGACCCCCCCCCCCCTTCTCTCTGTGCTTCTGGACAGGGGTGTGGCCTGAGGGTTCGGATGGCACTGACATCAACGCCCTGGTGAGGTCTCACAACAGGAAGGTGATTGCCCTGGCCGATGACTTCTGCAAAGTGCACCTTTTCCAGTACCCCTGTTCCCGACCCAAGGTGAGCCTGAACACAGACCTGTCTCTGCAGACTGCGGTTGTAGGGTAGGTCTGCTGACACGAGCTGCTCTGTGATTGTCCCCAGGCCCCGAGCCACAAGTACAGCGCCCACAGCAGTCACGTGACCAATGTCAGCTTCCTGCACAGCGACAGCCACCTGGTGTCCACAGGGGGCAAGGACACCAGCATCATGCAGTGGCGGCTAGTGGAGAAAACCCCCTCTCTGGTCCCGAGCGAGAGCCTGTCCCTGGGGGACGGGCCGCTTCACGGCACCAGCCCCCGGTCCACGGCCCCGCCCCCTGTGCAGACGCCCACGCCCACAGAGTCCATTCCGCCACCTCTGAGCGCCCTGCCCCTCCCCACGCCTCCCGGGCCCACCCCTAACGGACAGCAGCCGAGCTCTCCCGAGACCCCGCCCATGTCCGACGTCACCCCGCCCCCGTCCGATGTCACCCCGCCCCCGTCTGACATCACCCCGCCCCCCTCCGACAGCACGCTGAGCCCCAAGGACAGCCTGGATCCCAGCGACGGCACGGCCACGCCCAGTGACGAGTGCTCGCCGTCCACCCCTTCATAAGAACAGCAGCTGGAGCCTGCCGTTTGCTGTCTGTCTGCCCTGAGCTCCCCCTCCTGGCTCTGGGGAAAAGCCTTGGCCTTCGGGGGGGGAGGGGAGGGGAGTGCGACAGTTTTTACTGGGTTTTCTTTGTGTCTATTTCTTTATCCTTCTTTCTGTTTCGTTTGAAGTTCGTCGTTTGTTTGCTAAATGGTTGGGTAGCGAAGGGGAATGGTTGAAAAGTATCCTGTTTAGTGTTTATAATGTTCGCTCAAACCGTGAAGGGTTTGCGGAGTGAATATTGCCTGATGTTCTGGGTGATGCAGTTCATGAATCTCTGCCAGTGGAAACCTGGGGAAAAGACGCACACGCACGCACACACGCGCACTTGCTGACACGTTCAACAGCACGCTGACGCAGACAGACACTAACAGACGCACAGACACACAAACGCTATGGGAAAGACAGATCCCCATCGGTGCACAACCACACATTTTACAGTTTTCGGTCCAGAGGGGGTTCCAACGCTTCGCGCTGGGTATGTGTTCTTTTTAATCTCAAAAAGATGGCTTTGAGATTTTACCTTTTTCTTGTGAGGGCAGGGGTGTGTTTGTTAATGTATGAATGAACCAAACAAAAAAAAAAAACGTCGGATCTAGGCAGCCGTTGACATGAATGGCCGTTTCTGTCTTGATAGACACACAAAGTCACACAATGTGATGAAACGCCATTCATTACAAAACCTCAGCCACATTACCGCAGGGCATGTTGGGATACCATTCCAGTGATTGCCATAGAGTGTAATCGACTGTTAAAGAAACCGGCTGAGTTCCTGTCTGGCGCTAGGGGGTGGAACATTCCACTGTGTTGCCGGCGAGAGAACAATATCTGGCTGACCCATTGTGGTCATATGTTGGTTTTTGGGTCCGGGCGGGCTGGAGAACCGGTGGTTTATCCCTCTCCGGACCTACAGCCAAGGGCATGTCTGGTCTATAACACACACACACACACAGTCACCCCGCTGAGCCCGGACAAACTCACCTCCTGTATTTAGTACTCAATATTGTTATGCACCCTTTAATACAAATATTAATTTGAACAACTGTTTTTTTTTTTTTAAATCAGCTCCCGTTCAGTTGGGGTTTTTGACAGTCAAAAGCCCACCTAAAACTGAGGCTGACGTTAAGTCTTGTCAGCCAGGGAACACGTTCTAGCCTCTGGACTTGTCCCTACAATCTGCAGATCACAGCGCGTTCCCCCTTTGGGCCCGAAGAACCTCAGGTTCTGTTGACTGTAGAACCCTGTCCTGAGTGGCCGACAGTCGTTCTGTGCTTTAGGTGTTTCGTGCTATGCTCCGAAAAACTGAACTCTGACCTGCTCAAGATGGCGTCTGCATGGAGAAAGAGGACTCATCTTTTCTTTTTCTGGGCGAATAGCGTTCATCGCTCCAGCTTCTCACTCTCCTTTGAAAGTGACTTTTAAACATTGCTCTACCCATCTGCAGGAGGAGTGGACAAGAGCATGCCGTGTTCGTGTTGAAGGTCGTCAAGAGACTCCACCCACAGCGACTTGCATTTCCTGTGAACTTTATTTTGTCTCCAAAAATATAGGGTTTTTTTATTGTTTTTTTTATTCTCAGTAACGTGCTGCATTTTTAGCGTTGAATAGAGATCCTTGGAGTGAACTGTTTTAAAGATGATTTCATGTTCCGTTTCCGTTCTTTGGACTGAGATGTTTGAAGTCTTAAGTGTGCGAGCCGCCGTTTACACGTCTGCATCATTCCGGAAACCATCTGAGCTGTCATTCCCTTCTGCACAAACTCAGGATGAATCGGTCAGGAATACAGCCAGTGTGGACACTGGGGCGAAAGCCTAATCTTCCTCACACCCTGCAGAAAAGCTTCGGTTTTTAAATGCAGTTGAATAGAGGAGATTTTAGATGAAAAGGGTTCTTTCTGACTACAGCTGGAAGTGACGTCTCTACTCTGTAGATGGTGTATGCAGTGCGTTCTGTAACAAATTCTGACCAACGGGACAACGGGTGCTTTATTTTTAAGTGCTTTGCAGCTGAAACAACAGACCTCATTGGTCAAGAGCAGCCTTGCAGAAGAAATTGATTGGCTTGCGGGTGGAAGGCAGTAATAGGATTGGTGTAGTTTCTGAGAAGTGATACGTTTTTCCAACCTGAACATCTTTAGAGGGGGAGTGATGCACCTGGGCATCTGGCCTTCTGTTAAAGAGTGTTTTTAAGAAAAGGCTGCTTTAATTTGGCGAGCTCTGTAAAAAGGCATGGGGTGTAGAGATGTTTTTTTTCTTTTTTTTTCTTGCACGGAGCCATAGACAGAAGGATTATGTACGTGTGCGCATGACGTCAGTGTTGTGAGTGATGGTGTGGTGGTGTGGTCAGGTGACCCCGCCTTATTGGACGCAAAGGCAAATTGGAGGGTGTACCTAAGTGTGTATAGTGTAGCTGGCAGCATGGAAGTGTGTCGTTGGAATAATGCTTCAATCTTGTTACTTTTAAAATACCAACTTCCAGCTGGTCTACAAAGAACCTTTTTTTCCTCTGTTTATAATATAACTTTCTTGCAAAATGTTTTACTTTTCTCTCCAAAGAATGTTCTTGATGGTTGCCCCCAATGGTTTTTCATTCCTTCTTCAGTATCGCCGGGTAGTTTTCAGGGAACAAGGAATTTGTTGGCCGAAACGCTTGGTGGCTGGCGACTGCTAGACGCCTCTTGCCCCGCCCCTCCAGACTCCCACAACCCTCTCCTGCTTAGAGCCATGTCGGGGGGGGGGGGGGGGCTGCATCACACTGCCATTATCTGCAGCCTGCTTTTTATTATCCCTTGGGGGGTCCTCTCCTTTGCCCCCGTTTGGCTACTCTATGTATATAGTGCTATGCCTGTCTGTATATATCTGTTCAATTCGGTGGTATGGAAATCCAGTTTCCTTTCTCAAAATCACTGCTGGAACATGCACTCTTCAGGACTCTGCTTGCCTCTTCAAGGCTGCGATGAACTACGCAATCTGTATGAAATTTTATAGTGTATCGTGGCCTCAAAGATAAAAGTGCGTATTTATTTTAAGCAGTGTGCCATGCCTCCTAAAAGTTAAACCACATTGAACAGATGCGACCATAAAACCAACACACTGCAGTCTAGGTGTAGTTTTCTTGATTATTTTGGCTGAGCAATGTAGTTAACTACCTTGTAACCAACTGGAGAGGGTCGGAGCCCCGTCAACGTAGGGTGCAAGGTGTCCTTCTGATGGGGAGGGGGGTGGTGGGCTGCGAGGTGTCTTCGCCGCTCAGACACCACCAGTTCACAAGTGACCTTTTGGCCTGCCTCTGGAAACCTCACTGGTCCGCCGTCGGTGGTCTAGAGTAGATCCGTGCTTTAAGTTCGACAAGGTGAGTGGCTGTGGGATGTTGGGCTGGGACAGGGGGAGGGCTAGGCCAACTCCAAGGGCCCCCAGAGCCACGGACCACCTACCAGAATCCCCCGCACCCCTTCCTGTGACAGCGATCTCCGGTGCCATGTCTGAAGTTTCCCAACTTCTTTCTGAGCATAGCCTGTGCCCGACACCCAGAGACCCTGTGGAGGTGATTAGGGTGCTATACTGTATGATAAGAAGCCTAACGTCTCCACACCCTGGGGGGTCCTGGTGCTCTCTTACTCTGTGCTGGTCTCGTTTTACCTAACATTTTTTTTAACGTCTTTGAAACAAAAAGGGCTTGTATTGTCACTGCATTGGCACAACATGAGCTAGCATCCCAAAAAGCCGCTAAAGAGGAGGAAAAAAAGTAAACCAGGTGAAAATCGCAAAGCTCTCACAGCAGCCTAAAAGTTCAGCCTTGGATCGGACCCTTTAGGAGAGCAGCGAAAGCGGGAACAAGCCGGCCTGTGTGTGACTGTGTCTCTGCAGGAGACCGCGAGGAGTGGGATGATGCGCTTACGACGGGGGGGGGGGGTTCGAGTAACCATGGTAACGATAAAACCATTCTGACGATGACCTAACTGTCAGTGAATTTGAATAAGGGGGAAAAACAAAACCCTGTTATCACGTGAAGATGTTTGAGCCAATTTGTCTTTCATTCATTCCTGTCAAAGGACAGAAAAGTACCGAAGATTTAAAAAAAAAAAAAAAAATGAAAATAAATTTTTTTTTAAGTCCCTAACTTCAGTATGTTGTTGAATAATATTCTTTTGTATTAAAAGAGTATCCCTTTGTCTCTAAAGACTTCTGCGTTTATTCTTTCTTTGTGTTGATTTATCTGGAGGGAAACAAACTATTTCCGAAGACGTGTGGAATTGCGTATTTAATATGGAAAAGTTACAGTTTAATCTTCAGATTTCCTCATTGTTTGCTTGTGTTTTTTTCTTTGCCATGGACATTGTTATGGTCTGTCTGTCTGTCCCATGAATTGATGTCCTTGGGGAGTGACGCCTTTCCTGTTCCCCTCATGCTGATGACCTCTGAGCAAACTGCCTTATCGCTGTCATGCGACACAGGCCGACGGCAATCTAATGTAGCTCAAAAGCCACGGTCTGTCTGTTTATAGTCGAACCTGTGGTCAAGGTGTAGTTACTTTCACCTGGGGAGGGTCAGAGCATGGAGCACGAAGGTGTAAGTTCTGCCCTGGTAAAATAGGGTGTAAGGGTGATGACTTCGCAATGTGTCTTCGCCGCTCAGACACCACCAGTTCACAAGTGACCTTTTGGCCTGCCTCTGGAAACCTCACTGGTCCGCCGTCGGTGGTCTAGAGTAGATCCGTGCTTTAAGTTCGACAAGGTGAGTGGCTGTGGGATGTTGTGCTGGGACAGGGGGAGGGCTAGGCCAACTCCAAGGGCCCCCAGAGCCACGGACCGCCTACCAGAATCGCCCGCACCCCTTCCTGTGACAGCGATCTCCAGCGGTCTGTCTGTGTTAACAGCGGTCAGACTTGCAGTCATCAGTCTGTGCCTCACCGTCCAACAAGACTGCTCGTTAATGCTTTTATGGGGCATACATGTGATTTTGAGTTTCCCCCCTGCCTTTTCTCCACCCCCTCACTCTGACACCCCCTTAGTTTTCCACAAAGCTGGCACGTGGCCCTAAGTCGGGGGTGATGGGAAACGTTCCACTGATCCTGAGGTGAGGGCTCCCTCTGTGGTCTTGATTAGGAATTGCACCGGTTCGTACTACGGCAGCAACCTGACCACCAGTCAGAAGATAATCTTGTCCTGGAGTTCTCATGTTTAGAGAAACTATATGACCTTCATTTTGTTGGTTTAATAAATTTTTTGCTCTGTTATACATATAGATGTTTTCAGAAGCAAATCATAGTAAATATGTTACTCAATCTGAACAGCTGAGTTCTGAGATCTGAACATACTGCCTCAAATCCATTCCATAACAATACAATTTCTACTTAAAACATCGGAACAAAATTATTTGATTAAGCTGAGTCAAGTTGTAATGTCAAGTTATGTAAATCTCAATGCCTAATCATGAATGTCTACTGGAAATGTGTGTTTGTTTAAGGTGACGTCCCCCTAAGCATTTTATTCTCTGTCTGATAGCCCTTCGCTTAGTACTGTTGTTCACGTTTTTGGATGTGAGTGGATGTGATTGGGTTTGAGTGTGAGTGAGTGTAATTGAATGTGAGTGGGAGTGGGAGTGAGGGTGGGACCCGTAAATAATGCTTGCACCCGGGCCTGTTCTGATGCCTGTCAACACTGAGCCTACGTATTTTTTTTAAACTTAAACATATCAAAGTAACCATAATATAAAACCATTCTGATGATGATGATAATGTCAAGCGTAACCCTCCTTTACTTAGAAGGAACTAAACAATTTCAGAATGGCCATGAAATTGCATACTAACAAAGTTTTTATTTATCTTCAAATGTCCTCAGTGTTTGCTTGTTTCTTTGCCAGTCTGTTCATCGTATATGTTGATGTCCTTGATGAGGGGCCTCTCCTGTTCCCTCCGTGCCAATGATCGCTGAGCAAACGGCCTTATCTCTCTCAAGTGTTTCAGTGTGTAGCTGCCTGCGCCTTGCGACACAGGCAAACAGAAAGCTGACGCAGCACAAAAGCCGCAGTCTGTCTGTGTTTACAGAATTCGAACCCGAGGTTGTCGGTCTGGACCGCGCAGTCTGGCATGGCTCAGCTTGTTAATGCTTTGACGGGGAATACACAGTACTGTGCAAAAATTTTAGGCACCCTAGCCTTTTTTACATAAAGGTAGTCTTTGATCCGTATTGTCTTTCTCCTGCATTAGTGTGTCAGTAGAAAAAAATAAGTTTTAGATGTCAAAACTGTCATATTCTGAAAGAGGAGGAAGCAGTTCGTTCTGCGACAGCTGGCATGGGATCCATTGTTTACTGCTCTTATAGCATTTATTTTAGGTTAAGAAAGGTGTTAATCGTTTTTGAAACCATTTTCACTTTACAGCGTGCCATTGACTTCTGCGCAGTACTGTATATGATTTTGTTGTTGTGTCCGCACTGCTTGTCCGTACAACCCCAACAGCCGGACGACACCACTCACATCTTATACCAGAAAGCTACCCACATGGTCCTGATGAGTGGAGCTGAGATAATTAATCGAGTTACTCCAGTCGTGGCGATTATATCAATACTCGACGATCTTTCTGGAATTCGATTAATCGCCTTAATATATGCATATGGTATATTAACAGCTACGTTCACGACAAGTGCGTTCTCAAATAATAATTCCGATCAGCTGTTCACTTGGTCTGATCTTGGCAGGAGTACTGAACAGCTGATCGGTATTACCGATTTGGTTGAGCGAGTGAAGGCGATATATTAGTAAAAGATGGGGGGGCGGAAACTTATATAGAAAAAAATGAAGATGACAGTTATTTTTTTTGTTTTGTGCACACACACACACACACACATCTTCTGCTATTCTGTGACTATCGCTGTTCTTTTACATAAAAGAACGTTTGCATAAAATTGCAAGTCATACGTATTTCCTCAATAATACCCACGCAGCTCTATTAAAAAATGACTTTTCTCATTTGTGGGTAGGTCTTTATTGTTATTTTACAAGCAGCCTCATTGTCGCAATATTGTTTAGAACTTATATCCTCCCGCTAGAACCTACAGTGTACACAATGTTGTTGTTACGTGTTGTAAGCGTTTTCATTGGGCGAAAATTTTTATGAAACAAAACAGTCTGGAAAACCTTTCGTGGCGACGTGTTGAGAGCCCACCTTGATATGCTAGATTTTTTACATAACAACGTTGAATAATGTCTTTGTTTTTCAACATGTTGTGTCATGTTCATTTGTTCATGTGAGAACACAATTAAATAATAACCACAGTTTTCAGGAAACAACTTAAGAAAAGGTTCGGTATTTTGTAATGCTAAAAAATTGACCCACAGTACTACAGACTTTTGTTTTAAGTGAATAGTGTCTGTTAACTATTTTTGTAAATAAGTTATTGACTTCTTTAAAGGTTAATGAGTTGACTTTAAAATAATTCTGCTGCACTTGTTGAGCAAACAGCAAAAATTCCAAGTAGGTTGAAGTGACAAGAATTATTAAGTTTTACAATTGGTTTCCAAAAATTCAGGGGCAAATTTTGTAGTTATTTATGTGAGAAAGTAATTTCTGAGTAATAACTGTAAAAAAAGAAAAAAAGAATGAATGTGTTGTCTGCGCTTTTTTAGACAGAGACCGTCAACAGAGTTAGACAAGTAAACCAGTACCGGAGATAATGTTACAGAATATCATCTATTATATAGTGTGCCTGCCTTTTCTGTATTTCTGAAATTTTTTTTAATCGAAATTAACAGATTAATCGTTGAATCTAAATTATTAATCGTATTCATGTCGATTATTTAAAAAATCGCTCAGCACACTAGTCCTGAGTCAGGGTTGTGCTCACACATGCTGGTGAACTGGTTTCTTGTTCCACACACTGATGTCTACATCAAGCAAGTCAAAAGAAAGGATTCGTGGGTAAAATTGGCACACAAAAAATAAGACATTTTTATTCCATATAGCTGTTGTATACAGAACTCAATTGTTTTGTGAGAAAAGAATGGGAAGGACGGGGAAACTTCCCATAGTGATCCTGAGGTCAGGCGAGGGCTCCCTCTGTGGTCTGGATCAGGCATTGCAGCGGTCGCTAAAGCAGCACTTCCAACCGCCCCTCTTGCAGAATTCCAGGGTGGTGCAGCCCTTCTCGCCGGTTACTGCCGCGGGAAAACAAGGAGGGCGTATGGTTATTTACTTATTCACAAAGTAAGGACGATAATTAGCATAACGCGACACTTACGATAGTATAGTTCCCTCACCCTATTAACTGGCTGTAGCTATAGTGTTAAAGAGAGTTTTATATAAAATCGATAAGTGTAGAAAACTAAAACGTGTTAAACGATCACAACGCTTTCTCAACGCGTCCTCTACGCAGATCTGATTCTCTCCCACAGGTTTGACCGGCTCTGATGTGTCCGCCGGGACTGTGGTATTAACATTACATTTTCATCCTCTTGTACAGTTTATGGAGTGTGTGTACATGTACATATGTATGTTTGTAGTTATGTGCATGTACACATTATCGTCTTCACATGAAATAAAAAAAAAATCAATATGGAGATATCTATATACGGAATATGGAATTCAGACGATAGAAAATAGATCGATGAATGGTTCATGTTTGAGCATATTTAATTTTCGATTATTCCATCAAAAATGCTGCTGTTACAGCAGTACCTAATTTTTCATTGTAAAAGTTTTTTGTAAAAGTTAAGTTTTCATAAACTTAAAAATTATTTAAAATTTTAGGTAAATTAATGTAATACATTATACTGATCACATTTAAAACAATCTATTCAGTCTTCAGGCACCTATTGCGTTTTCAATGTAACATATCCAACCATGAATACGTAATGCATTTTAGTCTTTTTGTTTTTTGCCCCCCCCCCCCCCCCTTCAGTGAAACAGTGCGGTGATTGGTGCGATGGACGGGAAAGGGCACGCCTCACCTCTGGTGTAGCAGGCCTGGCGCTCCTGGCTCGAGCACTGTAGGAGTTCGTTCCTCACCATCAGGAAGTCCTCGCCGTAGCACTGGATCTTAAATTCGGCTGCCCGAGTGCGAGAGAGGGGTGAGAAACGGAAATGATCAATCTCTCCTTTCTATGCCTGGATACGGACGCGGTGTCGCATCCTGTTGCTATTGCTGTTTTTGCATTTGCACTCATTGCCGTCTCTCACAGTTCTGCCTGTCTCTTGTCACAAGATATCACTCGAAGGCCTATCACATTTCACAAGGCCTATAGAACATGAACGTAACCACGGCGAATTTGTGACTGAACACAGTTAATTTGAGAAGAAATGGTGAAGTTAGATAAGTGCTGTGGTTCCCCCCTGCGAATTGAATTGCCAGCGGAGGGCATCTCAGCGACCAACCTGTGCACAAAGGTACCAGCAGCAGCAACATCACTACCCAGGGTCTCATCGTCGGTGGTGGAAGATCAGCAGTTCCTATTGAGCTAGTGAGCTTGTGGTCGTCAAAAAGCAGTCTGAGGAGGGGCCGACGCTGCCGCCTTTTGTAGTGCACTCCGCCCTTATCTTTCACAAACACACACACACACACACACAGACGCACACACAGATGCACACAGAGCAAACGCACTCAGAGAAAACGCACTCAGAGC
>JAOVYW010059343.1:6294-22598 GCA_025775045.1 Hiodon tergisus | reverse complement strand
ACACACACACACACACACACACACACACACACACACACACACACACACACACACACACACACACACAAACACACAGATACTACGGGCACACATACACACACACAAACACACACACATACGCACGCAGAGCACTAATGCAATCAAATAAAGCTGCTACTGCCACGCACAAATCACTAGTAGTCAAATATATTAGGGCAGAGAAATCTAGGTCAGGATTTCAAAAGAGCACTGCATGTCTGATCTCTTCATACAGTACATAGTATAATGGAGACAAAAAATATATCACGGTTCCAACCTTGCTTAAATTCGTTCACAGACGTTGATATAACTCAGATATAGCCAATGATATCTATCTACAAACACAAAAGGCATGTATAACTGCTTTCTTGGATGCACAATAATTAGTCTCATTAGCCCACAGTAGACCACAGGTGGTTTCTTCTTGCTTTTTGGTGAACGGACTACACTGATGATACCCTTCTTCTAGAATTTATTTATATTGCGTAATATTGTATTAAATTTAATTTCTGTTTTAAAGACGTGACGAGTCAGTAGAGGAAATGGCATTAATTCTCATGTGTCATTATGTTTGGCGTATTGTGTGGCGTATTGATGATAATTGGAGAAACTTGCATCAAGATAGTCTCAGGTTTGGGCTACAAATGAATGACACAAAAAATAACAAAAATATGTTCCCTTTAAAAACTTTTTTTTTTTTGCTGAATGTTTGCTACCTCTGTCCACTCCTTATTAGTGAGCATTTCAACAAAATTGGTCAGTTTAATATCACCACATGCAGTTTAGTAATTCACTGTTAACAGGGCTGTTAGTACCGGTGCTTATCTTTACTTCCAGAATACATTTTGATTGACAGTAATGTACCACAAATTGGAAAAAGAGTAGTTTACTGTAAGAAATTTGCGGTCAATTTACTCTGAATAAATTCTCTAAATGAATGGCTCTAAATACCCGGTCCTGGTTTCAACAGCAAAAGGTTTTCCCATTTGGCAATGACTGATCTCCTATTGCTGCATTGCATCCCTGCTGTTCCAGGACGACGGCGCCCCAGTTGCCTAGCCCTGGCTAAAAGGCTAAGTGGTCATTGTTTGTCTTTATTTACTTTCTCAGCTGAAGTGCCTTCAGCACGCGCACATGCCCACGGCTGACCCCTTGCAGCTGCAGTCCTTCAGTTGAACACACTGTGAAGCTAAGCCTACTGACTTGGTGTCTGGGGTTCACTGCTGACTGTCTCAGGGCCACTTCTTAATTGGCCTTAGCTAGCAACTTAGCATGCTCGAGAAAAGCCATGACTCAACCAGCCACCTATTCAGACTGAAAGTGAACAAGAGGGGGGAATTACACCCCACACATTAAGTTAGCAAATAAATAAAAAACAATAATAAACTGATGATATTAACATTGCAATTGGAGCAATCGGAGAGAGGTGTTTAGCGGGTCAAAAACAGGCCCATTTTTCTGTTGTCCAGCAGCAGTTAGCGCAGGGTGAGAGTGTCCTCGGTGCTGAGTCGGAGCAGATCGTAGCACTCCGGAGTGGAGCTGCCATAGAGCATCTGCTTGCTGAATCACTGCCCATCGCAACAGGGATAAGCCCTGTGTTTACCAGACCATGGCATCTGCTGTCCGTGCACTGGCTGCCGCTGCCCCGTTTCACCTCCACGCTCCTGCTGGAGAAACCCGCAGGCCCGGCCAGTTTAGCGAACCTCGCTATGGGTTTAAAGCTGTTGCTACTTCCTGAGAGTAAGCAATTAGCCTGCATGTGCCGTCACAAGGCCGGGTAAAAAGGCGCCAGGACCACCCCTCCCCTGTTTTCTCCACGCAAGCCGCCCAACATTTGTCTCACTTCTGCTTCTCATAAAGAGCCTTCACTTCTGGGGTCATGCTTTGGAAATGACTTTCTTTTTTGTTTCCCCTGAAGACAAAAGCTAAATAAGACTCTGTAATGCGAGGCAGACCTGCCCTGCTCCAATGCATTGTTCACAAGCCACGCGTTTTTCTGTTTCTAAAGTAGAACTTAGAACAGAGTTTGGCTGTTCCGAGCTATTAAAATGTAGCCAGACAAGCAACAGTTGACGCCGCCTGGGCTTCACATATTAAGCGACAAATTTTGTTAGCTTCATGACTCACAACGACAAAATGATGACTACTAAGTTGTGTGTGTTTACAGCTTGTCCCATGCAGTGTCCTCTGAAAGGTGCGACTACAGTTTAATTTAGATAGAAACACATAGATTTAATCCCAGAAAACATGAACCAGAGGAACATGCACCAGCGCTACTGTCTGTCCTTCACCGTCTCTGCTCTCCCACACCATTGACCAGGGGTGACAAAGGCCACAGGGTCCCCTGTTTTTCATGGATTCACCAGATGAGGTCATTCATAATCAAAATAATGACCCCCAATTAGGCATAAGTTATAAGGAAGGAAGGAATAAAAGGAATGGGGTTTGACACCCTAGCCGTTGACCTTCATGGCAGCTAATGCAATCAAACAGCCTAAGAAATGAGCCGCCACCACAAAGGTCGCACCACGCACCGGGACACACAATTCCCCTAAACCTGGAACCAATCAGTTAGCACACAGCTTACTGGTAATGCAGAAAGCAGCTGTAAATACAGGTGTTGGGTGCCTCCGGAGACAGATCAAAGCTGGGGCCGTATGGACACCATCCATAGCACCTGGCTGTGCCCATCTCTAAACCGAGAGCCACGCAGGACAGGGATGCACGGGTGGTGTCACTCACCCAGAGGTGGACCCCAACCAGGGCAAATGAGTGCAAACACAATCGCTTTTGGCTGACCTTCTGGACCCAGCATTGAGGTGCATAGCAAGTGCAAAAAGCCCATTTGAAGATGAATTATGCAGTCACGGGCCTAGCACTGAAGGGGGGGGGGGGGTGGTCACATGAGAAAGACTGGCTGGACAGCAACAGTCTGTGGCGCCTCTGGTTGTTTTTTCTACCTGACTCCTGCCGCTTCGCAACAAAGTCCAGTGCGTGAGAGCAGAGAGCTTCGAAAGTTTATCTTTGAAGACCAAAATCAGCGTGAGATTTTGAACGTATTATCCAACAGACACACCATCTCTTGTTCTCTGTACTCTGTGCCTGTTTGTCCCAGTTTGTGGGAGCAGTCTAGTTAAAAATTCAGCTAACCTGATATTGTTTCAATACAGTTAAAACTCCTTTAAATAGGATTACCGTGAAGACCTTGATTAACTGATTACACAAATGAATGGACAAAGGCTGTTAAAATCAGTTTTCTCTTTTTGTGGCTGACCATTATTTTGCTTCTAAACTGAAACACAGTTTTAATAAAATTTAAATTTGCCAGGATAAACAATTTTCTATTTATGTTGGTGTAGGCCCTTCCAAACACCATCTTCCAGCTCAAGGCTGCAAGTAACGTACGTCACCTGACTGATCACCCTCACCAGACTGATCAGATTCTTCTGAGAATCTGATTTTATTTCTAATGTGATTAGAATTCTAATGTGATTAGTAACGAATCATATTCGTTGTGTCGACTGCCGTTGTAGACTGATTATAGGTAGTATCTCATCCAGGTGAGAAGCGCTTAAAAAAATTGAGGTTGAAAACAATGTTCATTTACGCTAACCATTACGGTTTTGGTCCTAAATTCCAGACCACAGAAACAGCCACTTCTGCTCTCTGGGCTACATGCCAGAGGGTCCTCCTGGATTTATTGTGTGCACTGACCAATCACACTAATTAGCCAGGTGACTCAGTCTGCTTTTGCTGTAGCCTTCTGGTGAGATTCCAGCGCCCCCCCGGCCCATTCAGCCAAATCCCTACATTCCAGCCCTGATGGTCTGAGGAGGGGTGTTATGAGGAGGGGCTGACTTCTCTCTATAAAGTGCGGCTGTCTTGACGTAAACAGGTTCCAGAGCCACTCCTGTAAGCCATCACAGAAATTGGTGGATCTGACATTAGCTTGTTTATCAGTTAGAGTGTCGCTTTAATCATTAGAGACTGAAATTACAGTGGGGGTTAGATGACAGCAGGGGGTGATGTTGTTTAACCATCAAAGTTGGCTTACAGGAAAAATGTCTAAAACCCGCAAAAAAGAGCTAACGCATAATTATTATTAATATTATTATTGTTATTGTCACTGCTTCTACAACACATTATATTCTATAAAAAATGTTTTGTGTTTTATTCATGGTTTTTCTTGACCATACATGCAGCAAATACATTATCATAAAGTTTCCATTTAAGTTCCATTCCATTCAACTGTTTACTGGTGTAATCAGACTTTTAGCTGGTGCAAATTTGGCAAATTAGGAGCTAAAAGGAGCCGCAACCTATATATCAGGACAACAAAACAGCTTGCTTAATTAAAGGAAGGGACTGATCTGGAATAGAGTGCAGGTGAGGTCAGGTTGTATACGCAGGGGGAAGAGGAGACTGTGAGCCGGGCGCTCTGCAGTACAAACGGAAGTGGCCCATGGGCTCTCGCAGGGGTAGACTGAGGTCGGGTTGGACTCGTGTCAGCTCCACTTAGGGAAAGCAGGATGCACAAGCAACAGAATAAGACCGTCGGCACGGGGACTAAGGTACCTTAAAGCTTAAAAAAGACTTTTCAAATCTTTGCACAAAAGCATGGCACTGCTCTTCATTCAAGTAGAATGGTCTGCTGCTCATTTAAAGCAGACTTGCTGCCATCCAGGTCTTCAATTCTGGGCCTGCTGAGATTAGCCTTGTTAACAGACAGCAGGACTATCCTCCACACACACCAAATGACAGCAGCCTTGCATTGATCCTCTGTAGCCGGGTGATCTCCGGAAGGTGCTGATAGGTCATTCGGAAACTAGCGGTCAAGAGATCCCTTTTAACAAGACAGTAATCTTCAGCACACCTGATGGCATTTCACAGGCGCTAACTCCAGAAGAGCTTGGGCTATTCAGCCACGTAACACAACGCAGATCCAGGCAGCAGCTCCTGTGTTGACATGCTCCACGCTCTATGCACCCGACCAGTCAGAAGGCTCTATTACCCTTGTCTCACATCTACAAGCACTTATCACCGATGAGACAGTCCAGGGAGAGCCTGGACGTTATGTGGCAGGATAGCAGGGCGCCCCATGGAGAGACGACCCTGAGTTTGACGCCACCCCTCCCCAGGTGTCGTCTATGCCTTGTACAGGCCCTCCCGCAGTGAGTTGAACTCTTGTCACCCCATCCCCCGGAGCTGCATCGCGGCGCCCCGGCTCCCGCCCAGTCGAGCGGCACGCCGTTAGATCAGAGAGCGCCCCTCACAGAATTCCCCAGCTGGGCGGCGGTTCCGCTCCAGTTGCTCGGCAATAATATAACGACTTAAATAAAGTTCCTCCCTATCAACAACTTCTTCCATGGTGATTCGGGACTTTTTTTTGTGTGACAGTTCCATTTTCTTTTTTTAATTTTACCAAGCTGCAGAAAGTAAACACTCCCTTTAACCTCTGCTTCACCTCTGCCGCCCTTGCACTTTTGCTCAGAAACAAATGTTCTCAAGACCTCACAGAGTATCCCTTTGATGGTCAGACAGTCAACTGGTCCCACACCTACATGGCCAAAACCGACCGGGGGCTCAACAGAGAAAACGTGGGGGGAAAAGGCCTGTGTTGGAGGAAGGGTGAAAATAACATTTTGGCAGAACTTTGTGGGCCCAGATGTGAGGACCTAGTGCTGGGGATAAATTCACTGGTTCTGAGTGAAGGTAATTATTTATATTTCTGAAAACTCTCAGCAGAGTCTGGAACCAGAAGAAGAAGAAAACACACAATACATGGGGGCCCTGCCATTAATCTGTAGGTCAATTCAAGTCTATTTACTTTAAGGTACCTGTTTCCTCATGCTGACAGTGTTATTTTGCTGCCAGTGCCGTCTAGAGCTTAAACTTTCCGACCTACAGGGAAACGACAGGGACCTTCCGCTATCGGAAAGTGTTAACCTTCACTGTCCGCCTGGAGAGCGGAGCCTCTGCCTTTAGGAAGATTACTCCCAAGCCCCACAAAAAGCTGATCAAAAAGGACAGTTCATCGGGGGACAGTCAGCAAAGACGGATCCACTTTCCCCAAAGTTCTCTCCCTCCCTCCCTCGCTCGCTCCCTCCCCCAAAGCCCAGAACACAGGATAAAAGTCATCCTCAGACAGCTTCTGCTCTGTAATTACTCGCTGCCAGTTCAGACACAATCCCAGCCAAGCCCTGGCTATCTGTGCTGCTGCGCGGAATCTATCAAACATTGCTTCCCTTATGCTTCTTCATATTTTTTACCCTTAAAAACAAACAGGAAGAGCCATCTGCAGCCCAGTTGCACATTCCAAAAAATGATGGAGTGATAATCCCTGATTTATGGACCTGTGGTGTAGTGACCCTCCCTGCAGCGATACTGTTACACAAAACAAACTGTTATCAAATATTACAATATAACTGAGCTGAAACTGTGCACGCGTCACTATTTTCTGTATTGCATGTCAACGGAACATCAGAACCAGCACCACTATAGGGAATGAAGTAGAAACATGGACTACTGCTCTGCACAATGGTTGCAGCCTGCAACAACTAGCCCACCCTCACTGTCCTCGCTGTCGGTCTGTGTTAAGCAGCAGTGACTCTAACCACTGGACTAGATGATGACCACTCTGATAATCCTCTTGCAGAAGGTCAGAATAAGATAAATTCAGCTAAGCATCGTCAAACTGTCGAAAGATCAGTTATAAGTGCAACAGGAAATCAGTCCATCACTAACAACAAATCACACGTACGATGTCTGTGTGCATAAGGAGTTTGCATTACAAAGCACACATCCAGATCCACCATCGAAAATGATAGCTTCAGAAACTGTAATTTAAAACCTCTGAAAACAACAACCTGATTTGGAAAAAGGAAAGCGAGTGTTTAAAGCCGGCTTGGGGGGTTCAGGAGAGGAACGGCAGCGCAGCATACCTCGGGATCTCAGTGGCACGCAGCAGCCCAGGGCCATTACTCTGGCGGCTCCTGTTCACGCAGGTCGGCCGACGTCGAGGGTTACGAGACCGTGGCGTTCTGAGGCCTCTCCCGCTCATCCGCACTCCCGTCGGCAGCCCAGGGCTTCCTCTGTGGCACCGGGCGGCTCGCTCTCTCGCTCGCGCAGCCTGACTGACCGAGAGCTCCACGGCAACAGCTTGCAGGCCTGCTTCCCCCCTCCACCTCCCCCCCCTCCCCTTTTCACCTCACACCACCCCAATCCACTCTACTTCACGCCGCTCCTCTCAACCACACCCCCAGGGCTGGGTGCAGATGGTTCAGCCCTGCTCCAACTTGGGCTGTCTCTAATCTCTTTATGGTCCGGTAGAGGAGCCTGCAGAGTTCGGGAGTACTAATCCGCGCTGCTGTGAAAGCACTGAGTGCTTAACCCTTCCCTCAGTCTGTGTGCGTGTTTGTGGTTTTGTGTGGAGCGGGTTTTTGTGAGAGAGTAACTGAACCTGAGCTTTTAGATAGCGCCTATTTGCCCTCCAGCGCAATGCTTTCCACCTACACTGCCTTCTCGTTCTCTGCCCTTATCACACACCCTAGCTGCTCATTGGAATGAAGTACCCTAAATCAGGTCTAATTACCTCAATAGACAGAGTAGTAAAACAAACAGCAGTACAGGATGCATTTATCAAAGGCAATCAAAAGAATGCAAAAACTAAACCCCCCAAGACAGACTGGTGTGTTTCTTTAGAAGGTTAAATTCAAGCATGCATCAATCCACACATCTAGAAAGTGTGTCTGACGTCATCTGTTCATACAAAGCATTATCATGATGCGCACTCTGTCTTTCAATTTGCTGCACCTCTTAATTTTACACAATTACAATTACTTAGTGTTGACAGAGCCTCCATGATATATGTCATTCAAAGTAGGCTAATTAGCATATAGAACGTGAACAGAATGAGGGTCAATGGGGTTTGTTTGTGAGATTTGTGGTGGGTGCAATTACAAGGAAATATGTCACAAGAAGCTAAGTTCTCAATGATTTTGAAAGGCTAATGAAACCGAGGCGGTTGCATAACTGATCCATGCAGAGCTGGACTGCTTTTGTCTGTGCGACTTAACTTATCGATATCAATCAAAGCTTGAGGAATTAGCCATCTACTATCAGACAAAAGCCCAGACACAGACGAGTCAAGCCCCTTTGTCATTTCCTGCTGCATAGGGAGGGCACGATACTCAAGCAGGGCAGATTCACAGTCCAGCCAGTGAACCCATTCCACAGTCACTGGAACTAGCAAGATAGGCCCTGAATATGTGCGGACCAAGCAAAGTTGAAGGCCTTGAGTAAAAATGCACCCAACGACAACCGAAAGAGGCTTGTGAAAATGCGCAGACTGTTGTTATGGGACGGCATCACAGAGGCCGTGGTCTGTGCCAAGTAATAATGAAAATCCCACCTCAGAGCGACTGGACTGGACAAGGTCTACAGCTAAAATCTCTCACCCTGGGGAGAGAGGAGGCAGGCCAAGTCGTCTCTCCGGATGAACAGTAAAACATTTAGCCAGACTCGCTGGACAGCACTGGGGCATGAGCCGGAACTATGGGAACTCAATGGAAACTGTGGGAAAACTGGGCATGCTTGGGCTATGGCGGATTTCAGTCCTCCGTTGAAAAGAAGTTTCCAAATACCTTACACCTAAAATCAGACTAAACAGAAAATATTGTAGAAAGATCCTGGCCACGCTGCAAGGCATGTTTTTGTTTGAAGCCAAAAGCTTGGTCTGCAAAACAGAAGTACGGTCCTTTATTTTAAACAGGCTGCTTAGTAAAACAGCCCAACCAGATCTGCAGTGCGCCTGAACATGGACTCATACGGAACATTTTTCTTAATCCTCAGTAATCTGGTGGCCTCTCAGTGGGTCACCTTGGCGCTACCACCACTCAGCGGTCGGTGGGCTTTTAGCGAGGTCAAACGAGCCGGGCATGAGGGCGCTGCTCAGCACTGAACTGCTCCGGGGGCGGGGGGGAGGATGCGTGTGCGTGCGCGCGCGCGTGCTGCTTCATAACTGGCAAGCTTCATAACTGCAGAGTATCACTTGATTCGGGATATGCCGCCGTCCTCAAACCTGCTGGTACAGTAAAAGCAGGCTGCTGGGATCGTCAGCCTGAAGCCAAGGTAAACAGTGTTGAGCAAAATAGGACGGTTATTATGTAATGTTTGTTTATAACCGGGATACTGGGGATACTACTCATCTGGACTGGGTGCACCTTTAGGCAGGTTGGACAATACTGGATCATTGCCATGCCCGAATGGAGCATTCCCCTGGTGAGCTGACCTGCTCCCCCTCACTCTTTTTATTTTTTGAGAGAGTGCACTACGGGGTGCACACCCAATCATATATGTGAGGTACTGCAGACTGACTGTGACACCAAACCCACCCACCCCAGCAACCCCCCCGTTCAGAGTGCAGTACCACACATAAAGGATTAATTATCAGCTGGTGCTGCGGCGTTCTTAACCATGTTGTTAAAAAAACTAAAAAAAACATCTCCAGGGCATCACAATACAAGGTAGACTCAAGATCACATGACTCGACCTATGAACCAAAGCTGCAGGTTCAGTTCTAGGATGGGAGCTGCTGCTACACTCTTGAGCACTCTTGATACTTAACTTCAATGTAATCTGCAAATGTTCAGCTGGTTAAATTAGCGTAAATGTTTAACACTGAAACAGAAAATATGTGGTGGTGGTGCTAAACTAAACAAACAGTAAATATGGAGACCGTAGGGGCAGAGTGGCTGGGCTGATGCACAGAGTGGCTAGGCTGATGCACAGGGTGGCTGGCTGATGCACAGGGTGGCTGGCTGATGCACAGAGTGGCTGGGCTGATGCACAGAGTGGCTGGGCTGATGCACAGAGTGGCTCGGCTGTTGCACAGAGTGGCTGAGCTGACACGTCCTGATGCACAGAGTGGCTAGGCTGATGCACAGGGTGGCTGGCTGATGCACAGAGTGGCTAGGCTGATGCACAAAATGGCAGGGCTGATGCAAAGAGTGGCTGGGCTGACACGTCCTGATGTACCTGCAGCTCAGGAAGGTCGACACCACCAACGCTCCATTCCTCTCTAGAAACAAGTGTGCAGTGAAGGAATGGTGATCAATCAGCCTTCCACATCCACATGAAGAATCACTTAGGGTCACTTAGGGTCATATATATAGTATATATTCATGTACATATTGTATCAAAGACTAGGTTAACTGTAAAATTAAGTCACAAGTCACTGCAATGAGGAGTCTTCACTACCCATTAAACTGGTGTTAGGGTGCCCGTGCATGTATGTGTGTTTGTGTGTGTTTGTGTATGAATGGGAGAGAGAGAGAGAGAGCGGGAGACACACACAGTATCACAACTACAACATCAGACGACTCACAGCCACAGGAATAGCTAGATCTATTTGTAATCCACCGTTGTTCCATCAAAGGCTTTCCCGACACACAAACACAAACAGGCGTTCCCCACACGTGGTGCCTTGTTCAAAGCCTCCCCTGACCTAGCCCCACCCCCCAGAAAAGTCAAAGTTCACCCCGGCCGTGTATGGATCAAACTAAAATGGGGGGGGAAACGGGAACAAAGAGAGTACGTCCCGCCCACCCCTGTCCTGCACACCTGTTCTATTGTATTCCCCCCTCTGGTCTCTCTCCTCACCTGGTACCACTTCCCAGTCAGTCTCAAAGCCCTGCTGATGGCTGCCAATGGAGCCCTTTAATCTGGAAAGGCCCCCACCCGAGGCCTGTCTGTGGAATGTGCTGGTGGGAGGTATCTACCTGTTAAACGAGCCATTGTTGCTGCTCTAGCTCTTTCTACACCCTCTGGGTTAAAAAAAAAAAAAAAAAATACACTAACTTGCATGGTATCATTAAACACTTAGGGCACTTCCTTACTGGATTTAATCACCCACACTATTCATTCCCGACAGCCGCAGCGGGCCATTGTTTTATACGTTACGTCCTCCTCGGCTAACAGAGGGGAAAGGGTGGCCACAAAAAAGTGTTGCTGGAGCCGGCCTTCAGGACTGCTCGGATTTTGGCACGGTATTGAGGGGTAGGACGCTTTGAATGGGATTGCATTAAATGAATGAAACAGCAATTGTAAATAAATCAAATTCCCTTTTGATGATGTTAGTTTTTCCATCGGTCTCATTAATAAGCAAAAAAGTCTAATTTTTCTACGTTTGCTGAAATTGTCCCCCTCGTTGAGTAAACTAATAAAACACATAATAAAACTGCCTCTTATAATCAATACTGACTCAATATGCAGTCAGATTTGAGATACTTCCAAGATGGGCGACTAACTAACCAGAGCAAAATAACATTCTTACACGGCTCTTTGGACCTGAATGACTCCTAAAATAAATCCAGAGGCCTTAATACTTTAAAACAGCTAAGGCAACAGCTCTGCTGAGGTTCACCTTCAGCACAGAGTTTTAACCAGAACCAAACCTTTAAACGCCAATATCATTAAACAAATAAAATCAATTTCAAGTCACTATGTTCTCTGGTAGAGTAAAAAATAAAACAAAACTAATTAAATGAAATGAAACTCAGGTCTTTCCAAAAACTAAGATAAATTTGTGTGGCCAAATATGAAGAAAAGGATATCTGTGTAATATTAGTACGAGGCATGTCGTCTGTCTGGTAAGAAGTGGCTGAGAAGCACAAGGGATAGATTACTCCAGGAAATAAAATGATTATTTTTGGGATGTGTGTGTGCCAAAGTTGAGTGTTTCATTGTATAAGCGAGACGCTAGTTGAACTACCAGGCCATGCCTGTTGACTGCTCACTGGGACGGCTGAGGTTTTGTAAAGACAACTTGTCCAGCGGGCTGGGCTATCCAGTCCAAATGGCCGGGAAACCCCGCCCTGTTTCCTGGATGCCCTATGCACCCCTCCCCCCAAAGTTTAAGCATGCTAACCCGCACAGGCGGAACAGCTAGCCCACCCACACACACTGCTTACTGGCATTACTGAATTAAATAATTGCTCAATGACACATTGATAGCTCCGCCGTCAAAATGCTGGAGCGCAGCCGGGATCGCCGACACCGTCTGCCTGCGTGCATCAGGGTGTGGTGGGAGCCTGCATCATAATGTTTCCATTAGAGAAAGAGGCTGGAGCAGAGTCACCTCCTCGTTCTCAACCTGGACTGGGTGGTGCACCCTATGGTGGGGGGTGTAGGGGGTCTAAAGCCAGTGTCGCACATGTAGGGGGCCACACACTGGTGCACCCCAGTAGGATGACTCCACCTGTCAGTTGGTAGTGGTTAAAAACCCCTACGATTCAATAAATACATTTGATTACCAGACGATTTACTTTAACATAAAGAGCTTGTTGATATACTTTAACTGTGGCGTGGAGCTCTGCATTAAGCTGCTTAATGAGGCTGGACTGCGCCCGTTTTCTGATTCTTTCTCATTGGTCTGATCAACTAGCGTGAAGGTCTGTTGTTTTGGGGGCTGAACTTTGCAGAAGAGGTTATTTTCTCAGCTGTTTTGAATTGCTAGTACATAGTCCCAATAGCAGACGTCTTGTTGATTTTGAAACCAGTCCATCTAACAGGGTTCAAGTGTGTGGCACAGACAGCCTTTCTGGGAAGTGAAGCATCTGCACGTCAGCAGAGAAAACAACTCAGTTTTGTTCTGGAAAATATAAACACAGTTTCTGGTGAGCTGGAAATGCAAACCATTGAATTAGATTAATGAGTGAGACATTTACATTTTCACCTTTCTATAAATCTGTGTCAAGACAAATGTTTTTCAGGATTATTTTACAATATGCATGAAAAACACCTGCCACCTGCCATTTTCTGTGTTCTGCTCATTACTTCACAGAAACACTGCCACCTAGTGGCATAGATCTTAATTTTAAAATGTTTTTTCAAAAGCTATATAATCATTGCACAATGTGTTTGCATAGTAAACAGCCTTATCCAGAATGTTTTAGATAGCTTACAACTCTGGCCATTTATTTAGGTTGGATCTTTACTGAAGCAACTGGGTTAATTAGGTTAATTGGGTCTCTCAATCCAGGGTGCAAAAGAAGTAACCCTCTATGGAATAGAAATACCACTGTATTTGACCACTAGTATATATGAGAAGTTTGATCATACAGAATATATTATATTTTCTTAGTTTGTATATTACCATTTCTGATGTACAAAATTTTAAGTAATTTAAAAAGAGGATCAAACCTGCTACTAAGCCATGATGCCAGATCCAATGCACAAACATAGACCGGGTGAGAAAGAGACTACGTGTGTATGCTTGGAAGTAATAACAGAGTAACAGGACACCAGTTAGCTTATTTTTCTCACGAATGAGAAACCTTGCAATTAAGTTCCA
Source organism: Hiodon tergisus (assembly GCA_025775045.1). Classification (NCBI taxonomy): domain Eukaryota; kingdom Metazoa; phylum Chordata; class Actinopteri; order Hiodontiformes; family Hiodontidae; genus Hiodon; species Hiodon tergisus. Next base: position 9,229 of record JAOVYW010059343.1, on the reverse strand, counting down.
TCTTTATCTTTCAGCTTGTTCTTGGGTAGGGTTTTGCCGTCTGAATGCTGTAGTTACTGCAGGGCAAGATAACTTTTCTGCTGGTCTCAGGGCTTACACTAGGCTATCACCACGGAATCAGGGAGAAGCAGAGCCGAGTAGGGTGTTTTCGTGAAGCAGGCCTTTAAAGAACATCACATCACGCTTTCTGTGATGGACACATCCGTTTTGTCTTCGAATCACACCTTTGCAGTTTTTAGTATTGTAGGTTTAAGCCCACCGGGGTTACCAAACGAGTAATGGTGACAGAGATGTTTCTTTAGTCTATGACATCGTGCCCTTTATTTAGATTCTCCTTCACTTCAAACTCTTTCTTTAGGAGCTTGAGTCAGACATCAGGAGAACTGGCATGTGGTAGAATGAGATACAAGACTGCTCAAAACAAAGAGGAGATGAGTTCTCCATAGCCTATGCTCCCTGAGGAGTGAGGATGTCAAATGTTTCATGATCCCATTGGCAGAGCTGGTTGACCTTGAAACATTTTGAAAGGTTCAGGTGTATGACAAAGACACAGCCTTGTGAGAGGGAATGAATCAAAGTAGTGGACTTTTGTTCCTTTTAAGTACTGAACTCAGGACACAAAAGAAAAATGCTATTAACTCTTTGAACTGTGTCAGCCATGTCAAAGGCCACTTTAGCAGTACACATTCCAGTGGTGTTGCCCATGGCACTGTAGCCAGACAAGGAGCGGTTACATCTGTGGGGCTACATGCTTAGCTAACGGCGGTCCACCCTTCACCACACACCGCTGTGCCGGCTCACTGGAGCCGACCCACGTGTCGCTGGGGGAGCTTATCTGAACACTGGGGATGACAACGCTTGGATGACGACGGAAGAGGAAGTCGACTCTAACTGCTTGGTCTGGGACGGAGAGGGAGGTCAGAGGGGCCACTGGTCTCTTCTCTCCAGGGCACCTCATTACGGAACCTAAGCAGGCCGCTCTGTGAACAAATGCCTGCCCCCCTCTCTCTCTCTTCCGCTCGCTTGGTCCTCTCAGTCACAAACACACAACACTGCTTCACGTGACACTGACACACATACACTTTTGTCACACATCATAAGTTCATGCTTATTGTTAAGGTCATGTCATTACCATTTCTGTTGGCTAGTCCAATACTGACAAATATTCCTGTTGGCCAGTCCAGCACAGGCTAATATTCCTGTTGGTTCGAAAATATCTCTCGTGAGCACAACAAAGCAACTAAACCACACATTGTATAATATATAACATTATCTCATTTTAGTATGCATTTCTTAATGTTTCCACAGCAGATCAGTTGGATAACATCTGCATAATGCAAAAAATCAGAGAGTCGACAAAATCGAAGCATGACCAAACTGTGAGAACTGTTATTAATTCACCACGGTTATTCATTAAAAATAATAGTCGGAACTGGTCTGGACTAACTGCTTGAAAGCCAACACAGAAATAACTGACAAAACTGACAAGAGGTTAACTGAAAAAACCATCTCAGGTTTGTGGCCTTTATATGAATGCACCTGAGTCTGGGAGTTCACCTGGGAGAATTACCCACATTTGGAGAAAAGATTATATCTTCTATATTACAGTCAAATGCTTCTACACTCTATCTATGTGTGTGCCAGCATATGCATTAAGTCACCAAGCTGAAAAGCAATGAAAACCCATCAACACCACACTCACGAAAGAACCTCCAGACCCTCTGAGGGGCTGTTTCACAAACAGTAATGCCACATTAATCATCGTCCCATTTCTCTGCTGACAACGGCGCGCAAAACAAACTGCACTCAGGAATGTCAGCCCTTTCTTTTTCAAGTGAAAATGAAAGGCAAACAAAACCCCCCATAAACCCCACAAAAAAAGAATGCACCCCACACGGACATTATTAAAATCCCCACACCACCTAAATCATGTTCGGAGATCGATTTACAACGTGGGATCTCCGAATCACTTCAGCAACCTCACTGGACTGACGCTGCGCCTTCTCCTTTCTCCTCATTTACTGGCTCTTGGGTCACAGACGGCCCTGGTTTTGATGTAAAGAGGCTCACACAGAGTTTGGCCTGGGTCCACCACTCAGGAGGGGCCTTTGAAGCCTACGCCCGGCCGGGGGAGGGAGCTGGGAAAGGAGGTGTGCCGGGATCAGCCTATCCCGGAGCATAGGAAATCGCTGCAACTCAGGCATTGCTGCCTCCAGGCACACCTGGGTTATTAGTTTCACAAATGAGACTTCCTGCCCTTTGACCTTCGTCCTTTGTTCCTCCAGTCTCTCTCAGTTCTTTACGCCTTTGCAGGGAGGCAGTTACGAGGCCCCCAACCTGGGCAGGAGGCCTACACAGGGGATTCATGCTCAAAACAGAGAGTGAGGCACGCCCCCACAAAACCAGGAGGAAGCTCGTCATGTGCCCAACAGAGAGCCAAAAAAACTTTAGCAAGGAATAAGAATAAAGAATGACAATGCTGCACAACATGGGATCCCATGGCTTGGAAAAAAAAGAGCTGTTTTTCTTTCTGTGATTAAGTGTAACACAAAACCGAGGCTATACTGTTGCATGAAAACTGACGCAAAAACATGGCAAGCTTCCGGATCTGCATGCTTGGCCAAGAAAAGCACGAAAAGAACAGCAAAGCAAATTAATCTTTCATCGCTGTCTTTCTTTGCCAAGCTGTGATTCTTCGCAAAGTTTTTTTTTTTTGTTGGTCCCTGAAGTCACAGAGTAAAAGGTAAGTGTGCTATACACATAGTTCGATGGATGCAGGAATGACAAAACAATGTGATGTTGAATCCACTGCCAATTCCGTTCAATTTAGGAGAATAATATGTCTGCCCAGCAGTCCCCAATGGCATTACTAAAGAAAGGATACACGCACACACACAATAAAACACAACTACAAACCCTGAAATAGTTGTAGTTA
>JAOVYW010059332.1:0-12826 GCA_025775045.1 Hiodon tergisus | reverse complement strand
ACACACACACACACACACACACACACACACACACACACTCAAACGAGCACCGTCTCTTTAAGCTCTGATTCACTAAAATGGGCAAATGTAATGTTTTTCCTCGTAAGTTTTTTAACAGGGTGGTTGCTGTGAAAGAACACTTGTGGAAGCGCAGTCTCGTTGAACACCACAGAAGAAAGCTTCTGTTGTTCTTATGTGGCTTTAGTTTTGGAGAATGCCAGTTGGCAAATCAAATCGTGCTGACTCATGCATTTTTGTTGTAATTCCTGACTAATATAGAGCAGATGCCAGCACACTGAATGCCCTCCCACACACACCACACCACCACCTTCCCCCTTCTATCTGTACTGGGAGGATCAACTAGGGACAAAGATGCTGCTTAGTAGGAGATCTGCTCCTCTCCCTTGAGGTAAAGCAATATTACTCCATAAATCTCTTCATGAACAGAGATTTATGACCGGCCTTATGTGTAGTCAAGAATGTATCAACTGGTTGTGTGTCAAATGTGTCTTTGCTTGATGGATCTGAGCAATCCCTTTGGACGAAAACTCCAGCCAAAAGGTAAATGAGCAGCTTGGGTTAGCTGGGTCAGGCATTACTTAGATCAAAGTAGGTGAAGATTTTTTTTTTTTTTGGTATTTTGTATGTATGGAAACAAAAATGTAAAGACTAAATTCAACAATGCAATCTTATAAATTAAGATGGTTTCCTCCCATAAAGCCAGTGTCATTCAGGGCCTTCTGAAACCATTCTGTCTGCTGTACAATATTGTTCCTGCTTCCCCGCAGTATGTTTGACAATCTTTACTGCACTTCACTGTGAAAACCAACCAGCTCCCCTCTACGAACATCTCAAACACACACACACACACACACACACACAACACAACACAACACAACACAAATGGGGAATGGCATATCCTGAAGGGCCCGCCCCCCCACCCAGGACTGCGGAGAGATTGGACTCATCAGCAAGCTCTAAGTGAACAGCCAGTGTGTGAAGAGACCGTACCCCTGTGTCCTCCAGTCCAAGCCCTCTCTGATCCTGACCCTCATAATGACCGCACTCTGACAGTAAGGGAGCGATAACCCTTCTGAATCAATGGTGTTTTTCTTCATCTGCACACCATAGAGCTGTGTCCTACTCTGGGCACAGCCTTAAGTTGTTCTGCGAAAATGATCGTTCGGTCGACGGACATTGCCAGGAGCCAAAGCAGCCCGGCATTTGAAACCATACAGGAGCCAACCAATTTATGAGTTTTAATCATCGCTCGCTCAGGAGTTCCTCAAACATCACCACAATGTTTGTTCTAGGCTACTGTGCATTGTGCAGTGTGGGAGAATTGGTTCCGTTGGTTCAATTGGTTCTATAGCAGTGGTTACTATAAAAGCAGGACACAGTATTTATTTATGTATAGTATTTCAAATTTGTAAGGTCAAGGCCATATCTGATAATGCACGGTAAATAGACAACCCGTTTCAAGTAGCATAAGGCTACGTAGCCTTTGCTACGTGACAGCTGTCCTCATCGTGCCATTCCGTCTATGTGAAGCTGGGTGACAATGCCAAGAGTAAACCTGATTCATTCCTGAACACTAAATTTTCAAAATGAGCGCAGCAAAACCATTGGACCAAACCTCAACCTGTGCTTAAGCATACTGTTGAAGTGAGAATAGGTATATGTGTGGCCACACAGCTGTATCTAAACTGATGATCACCCAATAAGAGGTCGTCCTTGCTTAGACATGCCTTAGGCTGTTTCACTCCTGTGCGGTTTTGTTGGGAAGATGAAAGTGATCGAGATGTGACGAACGGTTATGTCCACCTTAGCAGGTCGACAGTCTAGACCTTCACCCCGTTTTTAACTGGGCCTACCTTTCACTTTCAGAAACCACGGAAACAAGATAAGAGCAAATCTATCCATGCACCAGTGACCTGGTATTGATTTGTTATCTTAGTTAGTTTTTTTTATGTTTATGACACTGGATTTCCCCTTTCCCCAAAGGGGTCGCACGGATTAACCACAGTGTCAGCACACACAGAACCTGCTAATAAAGCACTTTGAGGCTTGCCTGGTAGAAAACATAATTAAGTTTTACAGAGAGGCCAAAAAAGGTGCAAATATCGCCATTTATGGTTAACCATTATAATTTTACAGCATTGTTGTTGTTTTTTTCCACAGGTTTTGGCAGGGTAGGGATGCAGTCATTTGATTGAGTATGATAATTACCTGTGAGCATTGCCAGAGGTCTGATTACCAGACAAAGGCAGTTGGATGTTTGGCACTGTGACTTCAATACACTGCAGCTGGCTTATGTGTGAATGGAGATTAACTCCAAATTGTTTAAACCCAGCTGTGATGAAAGTTAAAAAGTTAAAATATCAGTCATGAACCACAGCTCATGGTGGATGAATTGGAAACAGTCCAAAAACACTCTGAAAATGCCCTCATTCCTACTTTGGAATCATAACCTCAGTCTGGTTTTATGCTTTCTAAACGTGATTTGTTCTGTACGTATCATAAAAACCATGGACAGTTGGGCTTCGGAGTTAAGAGCCTCAAATGTCTGAGCCCAAAAGAGGGACAGTTAGCTTTGTCATTGTTGTTGCCATGACAATTCCTTTCAGCGAGCGCGTTACTTGGACAGTGGCCATGCCCTTTCCCAACAGCATGATTCAATGTGATTAATCCAATCTATCATGGAATGCGTGTGTGAAGTTAGCTCTCGAGAGGGCTCTTCAGACTCTAGAAAATTCAGCCTGCTGCTTCTCCTAACTGATTAGTGTGGCACCCTGCCTTTTTTTGTTGTAATTTCTGAATATCTGCTGTTGTGCAGTGTGGCCTTTTTCTGAAAGGAGATGTCGAGCGTTAGATCCTGTGGCTTTTCCTATCCACTCTGCGATATGGCCCAAATTGCGGAGGCTTTTAATTGCGACTGGAATTTCTCTAACACTCTAACTAAAGCAAGTTAAATATAGTTTATTTGTCATAATATATAATTGTAGGCCATGAGTAGGATAGTCAGTGAATCAAAGGCCCTTGTGGCATCTTCACAGAGAGGTGAAGAAAGCAATAAGTACAGCGCTTTACTGAGTCCTAAAGATGGAAGCCAAATGTAAAAAACCTCCAGGCCTGAAGAGGCAGCGACGTGTCTCAATGGCAGAGGTAGCACTGTTGAATCTGTGATGAGCAGCCTTTGTGCGACCCAGCCAGAAGGTCCATTGTTCACTTCCCGTAGCCATGAAATGTTGATAGCTTCCTGGTAACCATGGAGACCACTCCAAAGCACATTAAAGTACTGTCCCCCTCGAGTCCTGCCCGTTGTCTGGCTTCACTGTGGTTTTGCTGCTCCTATCGTCAAAATAGGGGCTCATCTGCTGGGCTAATTTCCCCATTGTGCAAAAAAAAGTTTATAAATATTCAGGTAACACTTTACCTAATTATTTAGATTAGGTAATTCATAATTAGAGGTACTTAAGATAAAGTGTTACCATATTTTATAACTCATCACACATCGCAACAAAAAACTTGACTCGACTACTTCTTAATCCTACATATTTCTATAAAGCAACACACTGAAATATAAAGGAAAAATAAGTGAAGAAGTGACCCTAGTAACAGTAACTAAGCAGACTTTTTGGCTCGTCCTGCCGCTCATCTGTGGAGACGGTCATTATGGGTTGGCTGAACAGATGTTGACCCTTGAGTTTGCATACACAGTGTATACATATGCTTTAAGCAAACACCATAACATAATTATGAAGGTAAACATCCTGAGTGGACCTTAACGTCTTGCTAACATGCCAGTTATCATTTCTGTGAAAAAGGAGACTTTGTCATGTGGTATGTTTTTAATGACACACCTACAGTATCTGGAATAGTGCAATTAGCATTATCAAACTTATCGCTATATATGTATCAAACACATGGCACTGAATGTTGAGTGGTATAAAGAACCTCTTTTCTTAATTCTGCAGTGCATTCTGGGACTATTTTCCACATGTGTTTTTTGGAGCAGCAACAGCCTATTAAACAGACTCGGTTCCTATCCCAGGCAATGTCACTGCAAGCAAATCTGAGGCTTGTACAGGGGGAGATGGACTTCAATAAACTCCAATAAACATTTATTAAAAAAATAAAAACGTCCCTGGCGTCCGCTCTCACTAAATGGAACACATTCACTTATTATTACCTTTGTTGTATAACGTTGTGTCAAAAAACACTTACATAAAGAACTTTCATTAAAAAAACGCAGGCACAAATAGACATGGCAGTCTTTTGCTCAAGCGAACCTAAAGGGCTAGCCAGCCCCAAGAAAATGACAGCTCATAAATGGACTGAAGTGGGCGGAGTGACTGGAAACCATGTCACCATGTCCTTGGCTTATAAATCCGCTGACTTGAGTCTCTGAAAGGGATTTTACCAGGACGTCGGCATCTACCCACTGCTCTCTGAAAAAAGAGAGTCAGTTTAAAAAATATTGATATATATATATATATATATTTCAATTTGCCACACGTCAGGCAGGCCACATTGGACCGGAGTGTATAACGTTGCCCTTTGAGGTTTCCTGGCCCAGTTTAAGGGGCGTGCCACCACCCCTTTGGAGCCGAAAGCTTAAGTGTCCAGCAGGTTGGGTGCGTCAGTCCCAACAAAAGGCGTTCTGTGCTTTGTGCCTGGTAAGTCTGGAAACAGGACGAAGGGGCAGGGTCGAGTCAAATCAATGGCAGGCCTAGCCTGGCGCAGGGGGGAGGGCACACTTCCCGTTTTCCATTGCATGTGGACTTCTTCCCATTGGCCAGATCCCCAGGATCCAAGCCCATAAATTAGCAAGCCATTTGGTCACTTCACGTGCAACCAACCATTCCCCTACAAGTTGTTTCATCTCTCAGCGCACTTTTAGTATTCCTGTTGCTCCCTACATACCGTTTTGTCTCTCTACTTCTCCCTGTCACTTTAAGAGTAAAGGAAGAGTGAACAGGCGTGTCCTGGGGCTGTGTTAAATGGCCAGTTATGGTTCATGGCAGATGGTCCATGTTCATGGATACACCTTGACTCCTTTATAAAGGGTTTCAAAATCAGGCGCTCATAAATCTGTCAATTATAGATGATAATGATAAACATGGAAAATTTGATTGCTCCAAATTTTCGACCAATCAGTTTGCCCAAAATATACGACCAACCAGATCGCTCCAAATTTTCTCATTGCTAATATTATGGTATTGATTTTAATTTCTCATATCTGAATGGGTGCGAGGTTGAACTCTGTAAGACAATTGAAAAGGTCAGTTGCGCATTTCTCATAAGAAGTAGCCACCTGACCAGGTATGTGGCCCGTCTAATGGCTGCATGCTGCTTTTTTGGTTGTCTATAGTGGTGTCTCTCCAAACAGCTTAGCGGGGATGGCGGGTTTGAGGAAGGCCCTGATTTACTGCCCCTCAGCTGCTTTCCCAGAGAGCATAGCTTTTGTTTGCAAGGGGCTTGGCAGGGTCCTCCGAGCCCATCGCATTCTCTTTGGATGCTAGAGCGCAGCATCCATTGTTTGGTTTCCCCGGTGACCGGGCCAGCTGATGGAAGCTAGGGGACACTACCAGGGAGGCAGCACCAGAACAATGGACAAAATAATGTTGGGAGGTGGAGTTCACTGATTTGACCATGTCTGGCTTTATTAGAGTTTTTTGACAGTGATACTGGGAAGAGCAGGGTCCACTCGAATAGGGATGTGTCCTGCTTGATCTCATTACTCCTCAGCTGAGAATTTCCAACTTAGCTTTCAATCTGTGACCCTTCCTTGTTATTGCAGTGTACGGGGTGTGATCTGCATAGCATTACACAAAGTGCCGGCTCTGCGCATCCTGGGCTGAAGTGAGCCTAAGACCAGCTCCTCTGCAGCACGGGCCAAGGTCTTCTGTGGAGCCTCACTGCCAGATTGGGATTTAGTGCAGACAAATGCAGTATTGGGGACACCAAGTGAAATAATGAGCAAGTAACTCTGATGGCGCGTTCAAGTCAGTGGGAGTCCTGGTCGGTCCTCTCTAGAGAATCTCGTGCGACGTTCATACTCAAAGATTGATCTAAAACATTCTCCTGGAAGATTCACCATAAAGAGCCATTTTTTCCTCTGCGTATAGAATATAATTTCACAGTGCTTTTAACGGTAACGGTCAGCATTCCAGTCTTATTTTCGCTTCTGTTCGTGAAGACTCGGCTGGGATCTACTGAGAATGGATGTGCGGATATCCCACGTTAGGTGACTCTTCGTGTTTTATTTTCACTGTGGTTGTTTTAGGACATTCATCCCACGATGGGGTAAGAGAGAGAAGGGGACTGTCGATGAGGGATTATGAACTTCTATAATAACTTTGCCAAGTGAGAGTGGATGGAGTGCGTACTTCAGTTGAGTAAGGCCACCATTCCGGTGAGCCAGAGCTCTAAAGCGTTGTACCAGAAGTGCCAAATGAGATGTATCATTTAAATTTATCTTGTAATCCATCATACGCTCACTGATCTGAATTATGTTCTGCTGTGTCCTGCGAGGAGTGTTTAATCATCTAAAGGTTTAGCCTAATATGGAATTAACAACACTGTCATGTTAACAAAGAAGAATCTATTAAAACAATTAAACTCCCATCATGCCCCAGGATCTGCCAGGTCAGGCGCTCGTTCGTGAGATGAGACGTCTTAATTAAACGTTTCCTCACAAGCAGAACGTAAAGCTAAACGATGGCCTGGTAACGACTGTGACCAGACATTTCTGAGCACGGACCAATGCATATGTGTCCTAAGGCAGCAGACAGAGTTTGTAATAGGCCGGCAGTTGATCGCCCACATTAGAACAACATCCCGCAATACACTGAAGCTTACAGTAGCAGACCCAGAGTCACTGACCCACTAGATCTACCACCAAACCCTCATTAAGTCTCTGCTACTCAGAAGTTCGTAATGAGGATTGCTCCATCTCACTGATGACAGTGAGGCAAAGCAGTGCTCCTGACTGAGTGATGGGCAATCCCATTATTCCTGAAGATGTTCGGTAGAGACCACACACCAGGGCTCCAATTCATCTGGCTGGAGCTGAAAAAATGTTTTGTCAACGGAAAAGTTTGTCAACGGTCCGGTCTGAGTTTTTGAACAACGTGTCCAGTTCTATTTTTTGGGCAGCAAGCAAAATCGTTTTCATTTTTTGCTTTGCCTTGTCCCGACCTAAACTTCACTTACTTCTGTGGCTGAACTCCTTTGCTCTGGTGTTCGCACCTCACATCTCGGGCTCATTTGTGTTGTTGGAACCCTCTGCCCCTTTCTCTTTCTTTTTACTAACTCTGAGTTTCTTTTCAACTTCTCTTCAGGTTCTTCTCATCGCTGTTTTTATGGTCTGGCAGCTCTTTAGATGTATTGCTGGAACTCGCACGTAAAACATAAATGCAAAATTACTAGACTGGGACCAACGTTCCGTGTGTTTCCATGTAAAAGTCCAGTCCAATGTGAATTCTGGAAAATCTGTTATTTTGGACCCGGATTAAATAAAAGCAGTTTCCATCATTGATATTGACAACAATGCCAGTCTAATATTGAATCCTGATTGCATGTTGCATTCCTGCACTCTGACTATAAGCAAACTTCAGTGCGTTTCACTGGAGTGGTTGAACTCCCAAGTTGAAGTGGTCTGACAAGTTAGGTTTCCTCACACAGGCCATTTGTTTCATGCACGGTCGCCTTTGTTGTAGCTTGTGAAGTGTGCATTATTGAAATATCTGTCCTTGGAGACCAGATTTATAACACTGCAGTGAAATTCTCTCAGCGAAGGCCACTTTGTGTAATGTGCTGTTAGTGCAGTCCATTATATTTCTCTCTTGTGGTCTCAGAGAACAAACTAGTATTTACCCACAATGCTGATTAAGCTTGTAGCTGAGCGAAAGCTTAATTTGCTGTGGGGGTTTGCCTCAGATTTTGAATGGCAACCACTGAACCCATCAACCCCACCCCATCCATTAGGATCATGTCTCCCAGCACAAAAGCACAAAAAAGACTTATGGCATTCTAGCACAACGAGTGGGTGAGACCAGAGGCTTTTTTTTGGGGGGGGGGTGTTAATTTATTTCCCCCATGACTGCCTTTTTAACTCAGATTGAGAAGAAACATCAACCCCTTTCAGTCATCGCATATTTCTTGGCCCTTGATAAAACAGCTTCACAGCAGCTGTCAGCAGTAAATATATTTACTATTTATTAAATATTCAAATAACGGAGCGAATGCGGTATCCGCACCATTCAGGTGCACACACATCTTTTTAATCACTGGTCATGGGTGGGCAGAGGGCTGAACGGGGCAAGAAAGATTTCATCCTGCAGCACAAGGGCAATCCCTCATCAGTGTGAGTCATTCCTCAGGGTGTGGCTGCAGCTACTTTTTACAGTGTAAAGAATCACGAGGAGACTGTGTTATTGTATCGAAATAAAGTTTGCACGTGATACGCGCAGTGGCAAATATTTTTAGTCTGATATAGTGGGCGATTGTGTCATTCATTTGTTCTTTTCTTTTGTTCAGGTTTATATTCTGTCCTGTTTTAAAAGAACAACAACGTTACATCAAAATGCACGAACGTGTTCTTCATCTTATTTCCATCCTTACTTTCTTACCAGATCATTTCTAATATTACAGTCCAGTGTCTATAAAGAGTTACAGCAACTGATTTTCTCACGTTGTTCATTGTATAATGTACAGCCTTGAACATGGACACAATGCACACAGTGAAAGCCCCTGGGTTTCTTTTCCATTATGGATCATGTGGCCTTTAGTCACTGCATTTATTCTCAATGGAATCCTTGTGATCTGGCATAAAGCTCAACCAGGACCAGAGTTTCTGTCTGGCATTAGCCTAGCAACAGCTGGAGCTCCTCAGTGCAGAGGACACTCTAAAAATCTGCAAAGAAAGACCGTGTTGCAGCGGACGTTATCTGGATGTTATCTGGACGTTATCTGGACGTTATCTGCCTGGATCAGCACCGTTTGTCACTTATGATCCCACCCTTATTGAGCGAGCGGCCACTCCCGATTACCCACAACGCTTCTGGGTGGATGTTTGGTTCTGTGCCATGGCTTTGTCCGGTGACTCAGCCCCCGCGCTGCACGCCAATCAGATTGTTCACAATTAAAGCGGTTCTTCTTGATTTTCCATAAATAATTAAATTTACTTATCCAACCTGGAAACACAAGTGTCTTTCAGAGTAACTTAAAAAAAATTCTTCCTCTATAATCTGTCGAACTGTGACAAATTTTTGAGCTGCAACTGTGACAGAGTCTGCGTGACTCCAGCGCTTTGAAAAGATTTTTATTCTGGTGCCATGTTGCTTTTGTATTTTAACACCAGAAAACACAAGAAGCAGCACATGTCAGTCCCAAGTCCCAAACAGAGGGCAACAAAATCTCAGTGGAGGACAGCGCATTGACACAATGACACTGAACTCTAACACTGCACATTGACACTCCACATTGACACTGAACTCTAACACTGTGCAATGACACTGAACTCTAACACTGCACATTGACACAATGACACTGAACTCTAACACTGCGCATTGACACAATGACACTGAACTCTAACACTGCACATTGACACTCCACAATGACACTGAACTCTAACACTGCACATTGACACTCCACAATGACACTGAACTCTAACACTCCACAATGACACTGAACTCTAACACCGCACAATGACTCTGCACAATGACTCTGCACAATGACACTGACCTCTAACACTGCACATTGACACTGCACAATGACTCTGCACAATGACTCTGCACAATGACACTGGCCTCTAACACTACACATTGACACTGTGCAAGGATACAGTAAAATTAAACAGGTCCGTTCTTGGCAGAAGATGCTTCAGATCAATAGCTGAGAAGTTGGTGCTGTTTATTAAATTAAGTGCTCTAAGATGAAAGACAAAGGATGGTCAGTTTCACTTAAATTTATCTTTATAGCACTATACTGCTAAAAATAGGAATCTTATTTAGATTCTAATTCCCATCCAACTGATTCTCGATATTCAGTTTTCTCCCCATGGTGGTTGTTGTGTGCAAGCTGTGATTTAAACACACCTTTTTCAGACCCAGGAGAAGGCGTGTGAGAAAAATGATTATATGTGACTTGTATCTCTTCTTTCCCAGGTGTACAAAACATTGGGGTTATGGTACTGTTTTGACAAGATGTGTTACACCTAGTGAGATAACGTTGGTTATGAGAAGAGAACAATACAGGGATGGGAGGAGAGACAACAGTCACCTCCCTCCCAACGCAGTGCTCAAACTCCGGGGGAGTTTTCCCAATTTGACCCCTCTGGAATGCTGACTTCCAAGGGAAGGATACATGGATCTAGCCGGGCAGAACTGCGCTGAAAGCCACAGCTCACGAACCAGGCTTTGATCAGTATCCCCTGCCTTGAGAGGGGAGAGAGCGAACCCCACGTCAGCCCCATAGGCTCGACTCTCCACCGGACGGACCTTTCAAGGGACATGCTTTTCATCGGGCCACATTGCAATCACAGAAGAAGGCTGTGCCACACCACACCCCAATCTTCCCAATGTCATGTGGTAATCACTCGCTTCCCCTTTAGCTGCCAAAAGATTTTTGTTGTTGTTGCACCCATTGCCATGGAAACGGTGCTTTCTTACTTTCACTCAAATATTCGTCGCACTCACGGGCACACAAAACAGTCAGAGGCATGCACGCGCCCAATCAGAAGCATTCATACACACGCAAACAAACCCTTCTCAAAAATTATCCAGAACAACGATCTTTGTGAACGCAAATGGGAACAGCTTCGCCAGGCTTAATTTCAGCCTCATGGCTAGTGGCCTAACAGGTAAAGGGATGTGGCACCTCACAACCGTTTAATCCAAGCAACTGAGGATTTGATCTTCATTTCACAGCTGCTGTAATTAGCTGACGCTGGCGGGCTGGTGTTTCTAATCTAAAGAGAAATGTTTTTTAATGAAAAACTCTGGCCCGGAGTCAGGGTTTTGTTGTTTTCTCATCGTTTTGATGGTTTAGTGCTCTTATTATATCAACGTTCCCTGGGTACCTCTGAAGGAGGGTTACTCAAGGTTAGGAAGAAGGGTTAGGGGCAATAAAGTTGTGGTTCATTTCCAGTGAGTTCAAGAAGTTGTGAGGCTGCAAGACTCCATGCGCCCAGACAAAGCGAAGGCATGGCCGCGCTCACACATTACGCAGTGACTCACACCGGATCACGTCTGTCTGACCACGACAAGTACGCCTCGGACAGATAAACATCACGGCATTGTCGTCTGCTGAATCTGCCCAGTTCCTCTGCTAGTGGTTTCATTCTGCACAAAAAACACAAAATAAATCCCCTGTGGTTCCCTCATTGTCCTCTTCCACTTCTCCTCAGCACTGTGACTCACCAGGCGTTGACCACACCTCACATCCTAACGTTTCTTCAGTGTGACCAGTGCTGAGGCTCAAACTTCGGCCTCTTGTTAGGGAAACGGCCAACGATTCGCTGAGCATTCTCCGCCCGCCATGCCCAAGAAAATATAGACACGTGAGCGATGTCGAGGACATCAAAAGCCCGATTTTACATCAGAGCGATTGTCCGAGCACGGGGAGATTTCTTCATGGCCGAACCTTTAGGGACTAGGGCAGAATCAGTACGGTCTGAATGGCTTTCGTTTAATGCCAAACACCAGGCTTAACAGACAAAGGTGCCACAACTCCTATGTTGCCATTTATCTGATTGTACGCTGATTTGCGAAAACCTCACTTGGATCATTAGCGCTCAATGCTACATTTAGTTTGAGTACATTTCAGAAATGCTTCACATCCTGCGTGTAATTTAACTCAGGGTTCATACACTGCCCCTGTGTCTTTCCTCTCAAACTCTGTGTATCCTCCACCACTAATTATACAACAAAAAGGCACTCTTTGAGAGTGAGACAGAATGGCACACACAGTTGTTGCTATCTTTGTGGTTTCATAAAATATGTACCCCAAAGACAGGCTGGTCCAGAGATTGTATGTATGTGGGGCAGAAAGGGGGGTGGGGGGCTGAGGCAGGGTTGGGCAGCGGTAGGGAAAGGCGGGGTAGGGGTTGGCTGGGTTGGGGGTAGGGTTGGGATGTGGTTGGGTAGGGCCTAAGAGGAGTCTGTTGAATCAGCCAATCGTGGAGGGTGTGATAGTGTGATGGCACTTTCTTTACATGAAGCAGCGAATAGAAACGCTTTTGAGGTAAAATGCTTCAAGTTTATCAAATAAATCAATCTGATCGTAAGAGAACAAGAGAGGTTCTTGGATAATCTGAATCGGTGTGGGAAAGGTTGCAACCTCCCAGAAGACAAGAGAAAAACATGATAATGGCTGTCATCTATAGGTGACCAATGCTGAGCGCTGTCCACACACACACACACACACTCACACACACACGCACACACAAAATGTGTTTGTTCATATGTCAAACAGTTTAGGAGGCGATGTTTTTGCGCTCAACATCGTCTTTGGCCCGTAAGAAAATAAATGTAAAGGTAATCATTCTGTTTGCCAGACAAACAGGGCTCCAGGCAGCTGAGAGATGACAACTCGTGGTAGACGTTTGGCGTTCCCTGCCAACAGTGTCGGGCCTGAGTGGCTCTGTGGAGGAAAAAAAATTGCCCTGGGCCAGGGTTCTGTGGCGCTGTCTGCCCTGCTTGCCAAGGTCGTCGTACACAGCCTCTGATGACAGTGGTTTGGAAAGTGGAGGCAGCTGAGGGTCAAAGCTGAGGTTCTCAGCCTGTTACACGACCACACACTAAAACTGCACCTCTCCTGG
>JAOVYW010059321.1:0-22601 GCA_025775045.1 Hiodon tergisus | reverse complement strand
CCCCCCTTTGCAGCTATAACAGCTTCCACTCTTCTGGGAAGGCTTTCTACAAGATTTTGGAGTGTGTCTGTTGGAATATTTGCCCATTCTTCCAGAAGAGGTCAGACATTGATGAGGTCAGACACTGATGTGGGACGAGAGGGCCTGGCTCGCAATTTCCGTTATAGTTCATCCCAAAGGTGTTTGATAGGGTTGAGGTCAGGGCTCTGAGCGGGCCTAATCTAATGCTAGATCTCTATAACAAGGCATTAAGTGGAACTCTAGATCTGGTAGCTCCTCTGAAAATGAAAAAATAAAGCATAATAAATTATCCCCGTGCTACACTGATTATAAACGGAAACTCAAGCAGGGATGTCGTAAGCTGGAGCGCAAATGGTGCTCATCCAAACTACAGGTTTTTCTTATAGCATGGAAAGAAAGTGTTCGTTAATGTGCGTTGGTAGATGCTCGCTCTGCATACTTCTCCAAAGTAATTGAGGAGAACAAAAACAATCAATGATTTATTTTTGATACTGTAGCCAAAATAACCAAAACTCAAGGGATAGATAACCTGTGTCTGTATCATAGCAGCAAGACTTCATGAAATTTTTCAGTGAGAAGAAATTAGAAGTTAGATAAAGGCAATCTCATTGGCAGAATTTTTCTCTGAACCTCCCATGGAAAGCAATTCCAGAACTTGTATTGATAGCTCTTCTCCTATTGAGCTTATCGAAATTTTAACAACTTATCCTTTTAATCAAAATTGTCAACTTGTTTTCTTGACCCAATACCAACGAAGTTAGTGAAAAATCTTCTGACGATAAAGTCAAAACCAAAGTTAAACATTGTTAATGCATCTTTAGTATCAGGATATGTCCCCGAGTCTCTCAAAGATGTGGTAATTAAGTCAACTATAAAGAAAACCAAACTTAGGTCCATATGTTCTTTAGGCCAGTATCTAATTTGCGATTTTTGTCAAAAATATTGGAGAAAGTAGTAGCCCAGAGGTTATTGGAATTTCTGAACTCTAATAATATGCTAGAAACATTTCAGTCAGGTTTTCAAACAGGGCATAGTACCGAGACAGGAATTGTAAGGGTTGTAAATGATATTCTAATGGCATCTGATAATAACTTGGTGCCCAGATGAGGATTTTCTGTTAGCTAGATTGAAGCTTTGCTTGAAATATTTAAGAGATTGGATGTCCTCTAATTTCCTATAGTTGAATTTTGACAAACCAGAAAAATCATCCTTGGCCAAAAAGGTCATCGTACAAGGCTCAATGATTATGTGCTGGACCTAGATGGAAAGATGATAGAACAGACTGTATTTGTTAAAGATCTTGGAGTTACAATTGATCCAGATCTTTCCGTTGACCGTCATACTAAAGATATTGCTGGAATAGCCATCTAGCAGAGAATTACAATTGTTCAATTGTTGGATACGTTCACATTTTCAAAACACTTAACACAAACTTTTAAACTGTATTTTACTGGAATGATGAGTAACTTTCATCACTGCAATGCATATGAACAAATATTAATACAAGGTTTATCCCATTGGGATGGCACTGGGGCTTGAGCCAGGTGCTACGGTATGTTTGGGGTTTTGTGTGTGTGTGTCTTTAAGTCTTTGTGTAATGCAGAGGTCCTCAAACTGGACCCCTGGGGGTCCTTAGAGACTGCCCAGGGGGACCGCAAACTAAGTACATTTTACTCACTTTTGTCAGTCAGTTTTTCAGTAAGGGGGTTTGTGAATAATGTTGCATGTGAAAAAAGGGTCCATCATCAAAAAAAGTTTGAGAACCCCTGATATAGTTGACATCTTTATCTTTATCTCTATCCCCTGTTGAACTAGCTTTTATCCATCTACCTGGAAGCAGGCTGGAATTACACTTCTTCAAAAAACGTGGAAGAACTGAAGACAATCAGACTTTAACAGTCCTTCCTATCATTTTTTGAAGAAAAGATTAACTTATTTATTAACGTTGTTTTACTATTTAGTCTGTAGCAAGACTGTAAGGTATGTCAGTGTGTGCAGGATCGCCCAAACTAAACTGGGGACAGTAAAAATACTTTAATACAGTTTTTTTTTAAATACACAGGGACAAAATTCAATATACAGTGCAAAACGGCCAAAAAAGGTTCTCATGCAAAACAGGTCTTTGTTCGTTGGTGTTTTTTCAAACCACCTGAAGTACTGAAAGTCTTCCCACATTGGGAGCAGCGGTACGGCTTCTCCCCTGTGTGAACCCGCAGGTGTTTTTTAAGGCTTCCATCTTCAGAGAAACTCTTTCCACACTGGGAGCAGTGGTATGGCTTCTCCCCCGTGTGAATTCGCAGGTGTAATTTAAGGCTTCCATCTGTAGAGAAATTCTTCCCACACTGGGTACAGTGGTAAGGTCGCTCCCCTGTGTGAGATCGCTGGTGGTTCATCAAGGTTCCTAATTGACTGAAACTCTTCCCGCACTGGGAGCAGTGGTATGGCTTCTCCCCTGTGTGAATTCGCTGGTGGTTTTTAAAAGAGCTTGATGCACTGAAACTCTTCCCACACTGGGAGCAGTGATAAGGTGTCTCTCCTGTGTGAATTCTCTGGTGTTTCGTCAAATTTCCTGAAATACTGAAACTCTTCCCGCATTGGGAGCAGTGGTACGGCTTCTCACCAGTATGAATTCGCTGGTGGTTTGTCAAAGAGCTAGATGCGCTGAAACTCTTTCCACACTGGGAGCAGTGGTACGGCCTCTCCCCTGTGTGAATTTGTAGGTGTTTTTTTAGGCTTCCATCTATAGAAAAACTCTTCCCACACTGGGAACAGTGGTAAGGTCTCTCCCCTGTGTGAGTCCGCTGGTGTATCATCAAAGCTCTTGACTCGCTGAAATTCTTTCCACAATGAGAGCACTGATAAGGGGTCTTCCCTGTGTGAATTCTTTGATGTTTCGTCAAATTTCCTGAAATGCTGAAACTCTTCCCACACTGGGAGCAGTGGTATGGCTTCTCCCCTGTATGAATTCGTTGGTGGTTTTTAAAAGAGCTAGATGCACTGAAATTTTTCCCACACTGGGAACAGTGGTATCGCCTCCCCCCAGTATGAATTATAATGTGTTTTTTAAGTCTTCCATCAGTAGAGAAACTCTTTACACAGTAGGAGCAGTTGTATGGCTTTTCCACTGTGGGAATTTCCAGGTGTACTTTCAGGCTTCCATCCATTTGATCGTGCTGAGTGTGTTCGCTGGTGTCTTATTAGAGTTTCTGAATGACTGACAGTCTTCCCAGACTAGGAGCAATGAAAAGTTTCAGAGTGCCTAAAGTCTCAGGCCTGAGTTTTTAGAAGACACAACTAGACTGGGTCCAAAATAGAATGAGCTGCAGTGGAGATTTTAGTGCTGGAATGTAGGAGAATGTCAGATTGGGTGGCCCCAGACCTCAGCTGTTTAATAGGACGGGAAAAGAGGATACATTCATACCCCTCTCTGGGAACAAGAGACAAAGACATCAGTGAAGTCAGATACTGATACAAGAAGAGAGACAATGAAGGAAAGTTATGTGGGGGAAAATTAAATCAATTACTGTTTATGCATGTGTTGACTTCCATAAATGAATGAACAAAAATTGCAAGAAAATGTTGTTGTTACCTTTGTTTATGTCAAGTTTTTCCCTACATGACAGACAGACAATCTTTATCTTTGGTCTTCTTCCTCAGTGTAGGGCACCCTTGTGTTCCACAGATTACAGCTGTGAGGTCTGCAGTTGAAACTAAAACCCACTTTTCAATCCTGAAACACATTACAACTAATCCATCACATGCTGCAACATTCCTGTAAATACAACTAAGAGAAGAGGCTATGAATATGCACTGTAAATCGCTCTGGATAAGAGTTTATGCTAATTAACATTTTGGCATCTTAAACCCAATTAAAACCAAAGTTGGCCCAATTTGGGTAATCCAAATAACAGATGACATTTTAAAATCATAACCCCCAAGCAAGCAGGCTGATTAGTTAACAATGGCTTGGAACAGCATACCCTAGAAGCTTACATGGCAGTATTGTACTGACAAGACTAATGCGCAGTCCTCGGATTGGGGGGGGGTATGGTGAATTCGTTTTATTGTGTTTACAGAACGGGGAATTGATTTTATCAGGGTTGGATAATTTACTCGAGTAGGCAAAGGAGTGGAGGCTTCATCGTCCATCAAGTGCCAATACGCGTTTATTTTAGCAAACGTCAAATCTGCAATAGATGTACCTTTTTCTAATACAGCGACGTCGGTGCTTTTTGGCTGGAACGTTGTAGTATTGGTACATAAATGGCACGTTGTGCACTCCAATATGCCGGCAACCCCATAATGTAACCAATTCCTACCAGTGAATTCCCACTGTACCGCATACAACATAGGATCGTTTTCAGTCATTACATGCATAATGCAGATTCAGTCATTTTGCAGGGTAATCATTGATAGTAAACACCTATAGCTAGCAATAAACTTAAAGAAACCCCATTTCACGTATGCTGTAACGTAAAAAAAATGTAGGAACCAAGATTAAACATACATTCTGCATGTAAAATAAACCTTAAAATAAATACTTAAAATTGACCGCATTTTTTTCTATAAACACATAACTTATTAAGAGCGAACCTACTTAAGAGGTATCCTCAGTCGTCTTTCAGAGCGCACACCAATTACTCCATGTAATTATAACCCGATTCAGACGCCATTCATGTTTACGTTTCTCTACTCCTTCCTTAAATCTCCGGCGAGAAAACGTATGTAGGCGTATTGTTGTCACCCATATGACCAAATAAGCTCA
The DNA here is from genome assembly GCA_025775045.1 of Hiodon tergisus. Classification (NCBI taxonomy): domain Eukaryota; kingdom Metazoa; phylum Chordata; class Actinopteri; order Hiodontiformes; family Hiodontidae; genus Hiodon; species Hiodon tergisus. The sequence continues at coordinate 17,815 of JAOVYW010059321.1, read as the reverse complement.
TACGACAATACAAGGACGTTAACGTCTAGAGAAGAGGTATGTTGCATACATTCCACAATTAAGAGTTCCGAAATTTGTCGCCACGATGTTATCCTAAAACACGGAAGAAAGTTAGCATTAACCTTGAGTCCGGTTCAAGAAAAAAAATCAATACATTTTTCACTAACCGCTAATAAGGGGCCTTTACACAGGCTTAGTAATTTCAAAAAAAAATAACTATATATGGTTTGTTTTACGGATTAATCTCTATATTAGTATGGACTTTATCAATGTTGTAGCATGTAATTACTAGTGAATCCGCTATCATCATCCTGACATCCGTTTTCCGCCGAAAAAAACTTCAAATCAACCCTTGCGAAATATTTTCAAATCTTTTTATATTACACCACTGTTAGCTACATTTTATACTTTTTGTTTTTTCTCAGATGGTTGAACGTGCTATGTCATGGCTGTACAAATTAAAAATAAGCTTAATCCACGCGGAAACTTTCAAAACAACTGTATACTGGTAAAAAGTAGGGATCTCCTTCGGGTTTACAGATTGGTGACGCCTTTAGGTAAAACTTTATTGTTATCAAAGTGATCCATTACATGTGTTATGTTATAAAATGATACATACATCTTCAGAATTGTAATGTTAATTGTCTTAATTGCCTTCGTAAGGTTAATATTTTTGGATTTGAACCAATAAATAATAAACTAACAAATTAACATTGAAAACTAATTTAAACATAAATAAAAGTGGAAGGAGCAATACCGATGATTTGAAAAACCTTAGAATACTTCTTTAAACCCATGTTAAATGGTTCAGATTTTTAACTGCAATTGGCCTAGTGTCTCTAACTGAGATTAAAAAGACCACAGGCTATAAAAATGTACACAAACACTACTGCTTTTTCAACTGTTTCCACCCAAATAGCTGCCATTATGCTCAATAACATCAGCACAGATTCAAGGCAGCCCTCGGACATTGGGAGAGTGGAAATTATCATTGTTTTAAAATATAATTTCTTATTTGATTTTGTGCTTGCTTGTGGCAGTTTGCATTGCTAACACATTGCCCATATACAGGCGGACAAATATCTGTAAATCTAAGTTATCAGCATACATGGTAGGTAAAGCCACTACTACTGTTTTTATTGTACCTATTTGTTTCTTTCATTACCTTTATTATGTTTTTGTTCTTCCAGACTGAAAAAAGGTTTTTTATTTGTGTTTTCAATGTGCATATTGTCTTTTGAGTTGCTCCAAGTTCCTAGATCATGATTAAGCAGGGCATGTTGTAGACCTAATGAATATTAAAATATTATATTGAATACCTTTTTTAATGCGTAGTGGATACGTCATTTAAATATACATTTTCCAGATAATTTCAAGCACAAATTTAGTGAAGGAAACGAAAGTGAAGGAATTTGGCTATAAAGATCAACTATTTTGATAGAAATAAGCATTAAAAAACAACATTTGTTGAAAAGTAAAGATATTTATATTGCATTCTATATACACTCATGGGCCACGTTATTAGATACACCTTATCGGGTTGGACCCCTTTTTGCCTTCAGAACTGCCTTAATTCTTTGTGGCATAGATTCAACAAGGTGCTGGAAACATTCCTCAGAGATTTTGGTCCATATTGACATATTGCATATTGACGCAGTTGCTGCGGATTTGCCGGCTGCACATCCATGATGTGAATATCCCGTTCCACCACCTCCCAAAGGTGCTCTATTGGATTGAGATCTGGTGACTGTGAAGGCCATTTGAGTACAGTGAACTCATTGTCATGTTCAAGAAACCAGTTTGAGATGATGTGAGCTTTGTGACATGGGGCATTATCCTGCTGGAAGTAGCCATTAGAAGATGGGTACAATGTGTTCATAAAGGGATGGACATGATCCTCAACAATACTCAGGTAGGCTGTGGCATTTAAACAATGCTCAATTGGTACTAATGGCCCCAAAGTGTGCCAAGAAAATATCCCCCACACCATTACACCACCACCAGCCTGAACCGTAGATACAAAGCAGGATGGATCCATGCTTTCATGTTGTTTACCAATTTTGGTGAGCCTGTGTGAATTGTATCCTGTTCTTAGCTGACAGGAGTGGCACCCGGTGTGTTCTTCCATTGCTGTAGCCCATCTGCTTCAAGGTTCGACGTGTTGTGCGTTCCAAGGTGCTCCTTTGCATACCTCGGTTGTAACGAATGGTTATTTGAGTCACTGTTGCCTTTCTATCAACTTGAACCAGTTGGACCATTCTCCTCTGACCTCTGCCATCAATAATGTATCTTCGCCCAAAGAACTGCCGCTCACTGGATATTTTCTCTTTTTCAGACCATTCTCTGTAAACCCTAGAGATGGTTGTGCGTGAAAATCCCAGTAGATCAGCAGTTTCTGAAATACTCAAACCTGGCACCAACAACCATGCCATGTTCAAAGTCACTTAAATCACCTTTCTTCCCCATTCAGATGCTTGTTTTGAACTACAGTAGATCGTCTTCACCATGTCTACATCCCTAAATGCATTGAGTTGCTGTCACATGATTAGCTGATTAGATATTTGCGTCAAAGAGCAGTTGACGAGGTGTACCCAATAAAGTGGCCGGTGAGTGTATATTTGGTATGACGAACTGTGAATTCTATTTTTGCGCAGTTGTTTTTTGTGTTAATTTAATGTAATTATACTGGAACCAAAGCCAATTAAAAATGGCGTCTTTCCATAATACACATTTTTAAGGGATTGTCAGGTTTGACGTTCGAAACGACGATACTGTTTTGTAAGAAGCAAACGATGTAAAATCTAGTATTACTGAGCCCTGGCCGCACAGGAAGGGGCATCCGGAACCTTGCTGCCAAAGTAGCAGTTTAAATATTTTATTTTTATTTTATTATTTAAAATTTTGATATGCAGAAACAATCAGGCATTGTGTGTGTTTAGTTAAATACAACATACGTACAACTGAACAGCAAAATAAAACAAATACAATGAGCCACACACAAAAAAAAGAAACTAAATAAAAAACTTATTTGTTGAAACCCATTGAGAATTAGAATAGATTTCTTTAGTAAAAGGCTTAAGAAACTAAAAAAGAGATCTTGCATTCTTATTTTTCATCAACTTAAGAGATTTAAAATACAAAGCAAGATCATTATTAAAAACTAATGACTGCTGGGCGTTGAAAATCTACATTCATGAGCATACTGTTTTTACCAATATGACAATGTTATTACCCAAATAAGATTTCTACACTTGCAACAGATATGCAAATTTGACATTAATAAAAGTTATATTTGAAACAATCAGCTCTCCACCAGACAGCCAATTATATAATTCTTCCCAAAACATTACGAGATATTCACATTGAATGTTCAATATTTTCAATATCTTGAATACAAAGGCACAATTTTTTATGGAAAAAATCGTTACAAGAATATATATCACATTAATTATGCGCTTACTTCGCCTTGCAAGTTTAACTTTTTAAATAACTTTAATAGAATATTTTTTTAAAGATGTAGTTCATTAGGAAAGATGCTGGATACAATACCAAAGTTATAATACTCTTAAAACCTCATTATTACATGTCATATCTGTGAAGTTGAAACTCTTGACAGAAAGGTAATGTTACTGTTAAGGAACAGAAATAAAATTATTTTATTTTTATTTTTAAGACATTCGGGAAGTTAGCAGAAGAAGACGGATTTGAAACAGGCTTAATGAAAGTCTGCTAGCCTTGGGTCCTGACGTGAGGGAAGGGGCTTCCGGAAGCTTGCTGCCAAGCTTTTCTTGCAGTCGTACGCCCTTTTAAGTCTTAGTGCTATTGCTGTTCGGGATTGTTTACATGAATTGTGCCTGAAGTAGGCGTAAGACGACTACAAAGACCGGTTGAGTATTATTTGCTCTAAATTGACTGTGTTTCTATAATGCAAACATTTCTGGCTTTAAGTAGTGATTATATTTAAAATATAATGTATTATAAATCCCGATTAATTTCACTCAATTATTCGTTCTATTATTCTTAGGCCCGGTCGCAATTGTCTGTGCAGGAATATTGGAATGTTTGACATTTTCGGGTAAGTTATGAGTTTGCTTTTTCCAAAGATTATCCCGAAAAATTATTAATTTTGATGATGCCCGTCAGTATAAAATCGAGGGACGTTACTTAATGTCACCGGACCGTTAATCTGTTTTTAGGGTTCCCCATATGGTTATTTTTAATAACACCCCAAATTCACACGTTTTAATGACACACTAAGAATGAAGGGTCCTATTTCATCTATTCCACTTCGTCTGGAAGTGTCCACATAGATTATAATAATAAGCAATTAATAATATTAATACATTTAAAACGTCTTATATTATTTGCGTAATGATTATTTATTATCATCCATTTGATATATATGAATGTAAACAAATGGTAACGCAATGGAAGCCACCAATATCGAGCAGACAATGCATGAAGCTTACCATCCTGCATCGGTCTTCCCATCCTGTTTGTATCTTGTGTTTCTATAAAGCCATTGCAATACGTTATTACATCTTATTTTGCATATTATCTTTTTTTCAAAGGAATATTGATCAACACACACACCTCCTGTTTTTGTCTGTAGGTGTGTCATTTTCAGCAACCCCATTAAAACATCCTATAAAGACTTTAGTGTAGTCGTTTTTTTTGTATAAATATTTTTTACCTTTGTACCCCTAAAAAATGTACATAAACTTCCAGACTGAAAAGGCAGGTTATTGTAGCAGACATTCAAAGAGAAAAGCAGAATTACACCAGGGGTGTATGTGGATTCAGTCTAACTACTTTAATATATTCAGATCTAATATAATATGCCCCACTTTCACCTACAACATTATGCTAATGTTTCATTACCTCTGTAAGCATTTAGATTTATTGAAGAAATGTAATTATTAAGGTTTGTTTTTCCAAGCAATGAGCTAACGTGTAGCATACTATGGTTTGGCTAAAACTGGCCAACGGATTGGTATAAATCAATAGTTTTCAAGTCCATTCCTCGCATATCCCTGTCAACTGGTTTTCGTTACAGCTCAGTTGTCAGGCACTTAATCGAGCCCTTAAATATCTTCACCTTTTTAAAATGTTATTATGTAGTATTTATGTGTGAAAATATAAGTGATTAAGCATATGGTGATTGTGAAAAACATTGGTGATTGTATGGATATATAGAAACGTATGTGAATATATAAAGCAGCTTAAATATAATAGATGTTTTGAAATGACCCCAGTGGTCAGGCCCAATGTTTGTTTGTTTTTGTCTTATGACAAAGTTATGTAGATGCATAGATATAGCTAATAATATTTATTGTAACTAGCAAGCTGTTAATGCACCTGAAATAATAAAGGCGAAAAATCACTGATTGCCAAAATTGACACTGGATATTTTCTCTGGCTGTCTTTCAGTTTTTTTATGGGTAAGCGACCCATGGTCAATCAAACAAATTCTTTCTGTTTGGAGTTTATCAACTATAAATAATGTTTTCATGGGTATTGACCCAGAAAACCAAAACATTACAATACATTTTGGATTATCTCTAAAATGACAATTATTTGTGCCGCTTGATATCTTAGATATCTTAGCCAGCTTCCTGTGAGGTTATTTTGAAGTATACTACTTCAAAATAGTAGTAGTACTGCTGTGTAAGTAGCCTTTGTTGTATTGCGTTACAGTTTGTTTCAGGATTAACAAGCGGGTCTTAGTTTGGACAACTGCCGAGCAGCTACTCTGAAACCAAAAGATGAAGATTGTCTCAGTCAGTCTAGTGGGGGACAATTTGATGCTGAATTATAAGAAAGAAGGTACTGAAAGCTTGTCTTAGAAATTGATACATGCATAAAAATTAGTCAAATGTATTTCTTGTTTTCTGGTTTCGGTTCCAAAATCTCATGACAGAATGTGACTTCACATGTCTTTGTCTCTTGTTCCCAGGGAGGAGTATGGATGTATCCTCCCGGCCCTTTTCCTGTCCTCAGTGTACGTTTTCTTACACCTCAAAGATTTCTCTCCAAAAGCACATAAAAAGATCCCATGCTGATGGATGTGTCAAACAGCTACAGTCAGAGTCCTTCAGATCTGAGGCTCTCCTAAATTCTAGTAGTAAAAACCATTGTAGCCTTTTCTCTAACCAGGAAACTGGTCCTGTAACCTCTGGTACAAATGCAGCTCCTTCCGTGACACTGTCTCCTACAGACACTCTGAAAGCTTACCCATGCACCCAGTGTGGAAAGACCTTTAGTAAACCAAGAAATCTCAAAGCACACCAGCGAATCCACACAGGGGAGAGACCTTATCACTGTTCCCAGTGTGGGAAGAGTTTTACTACGGGTGGACACCTTAAAAAGCACATGCGAATTCACACTGGGGAGAAGCCGTACAAATGTTCTCAATGTGGGAAGAGTTTCAGTGAATCAGGGGCTTTGACTATACATCAGCGAACTCACACAGGTGAGAGACCTTACCATTGTTCCCAGTGTGGGAAAAGTTTTACTACTTGTGGAGACCTTAAAATACACCTGCGAACTCATACAGGAGAAAGGCCATACCACTGTACCCAGTGTGGGAAGAGTTTCACTAGAGACGGAAGCCTTAAAATACACCTGCGAATTCACACAGGTGAGAAACCATACAACTGCTCCCACTGTGGAAAGAGTTTCGCTAGAGATGGAAGCCTTAAAATACATCAGCGAACTCACACAGGGGAGAAACCATACCACTGCTCTCAGTGCGGGAAAAGTTTCAGCGAATCAAGAGGTTTGACGATACACCAGCGAATTCACACAGGGGAGAGACCTTATCACTGTCCCCAGTGTGGGAAGAGTTTTACTACTGGTGGGCACCTTAAAATACACCTGCGAGTCCACACAGGAGAAAGACCCTACCACTGCTCCCAGTGTGGAAAGAGTTTCACTAGAGAAGGAAGCCTTAAATTACACCTGCAAATTCACACAGAGGAAATTCCGTAAAAACTGTAAGCTGTTTGGTAAGACCTTTCAATCGACTTGGACATCTCAATGACCAACAGCAAAACTAACAAATAGAATCCTTTAAATACACCTGCAAATTCACACGGCGGAGAAGCCACACCACTGCTTACAAGGTAGAAACAGATTCAGGCAATAAAAAAATGCGTGGCAAATTCATTTCTGTGTATGCTACAGGAGGAATGGTGATCTTGGAGTCACTATACTTCTCCATAGAGTACCAGGTTGTCTGCAGATACCTATTGGTCTCACTGGAGCTGGCATGTTTACTGCATACATATTTACCAGTATTCACTGTCTACTGCTGTGTAATGCATGGAGGATTTCAAATTTTCCAAATTTTAGAATGGATTTAAATAAATGTGTATATAGCATACAGTGGGGTTACACATTGGTTTTGTCAGTTATATGTTGTAAAAATGCTTTTCCCTTTTCAAGCTTATTTTGTCATTTTGAATTACTTTTGTGGTGTATATATACATATATTTATGGCTATAAAATATGCATTTTATGGATTAAACCAGTACATACCCTCATACTTTCATTTAATATTACGTACTGTATGTACGTGTAAGTCTACTACATGGACAGTGAAGGCAGCCAGTCACTTCTTGATTAACTTAACAAATGAGTTTATGAATAATTTCACTAATTGTTAGCACTGTTAACTTATTGTGTGTGTTCCTTCCTATATTTATTGTTTTGTGTCATGCACTTTTTCCACTGTATAATATATACTAAATTCCTCTCAGTAGCATTACTGTTCACTATAACCCCAATATGAGCTGATGATTTTCTGTATTTTTCTTTCTACGTGGTAACATCAGCTTCATTATTATTATTACTATAATAATCAGCATGACTGCTCAGCATCATTATTAACATCACTATCCATCTGTAATATAATGTTAACGAAAAATATCTGAAAACTGATACATTTTGTTTAAATTAGATTGTTAGATCTATAAAATGTATCTTTACATTAAAGTTTTGTGAGGTTTCGAGTAAGGGGGGAAGCTGTTTAAATGCTTTAACCAGGGAAGCACATTCAGAGGGGTATCCCATTTTGTCAGAGAGTGACTATGTGCAGTATGTTTTATTTGAACGTTAAATCGCCCCAGATCACTAACACATTGGCAGGCAGATATAATGCATGCTCGAAGCTCTTTTAGAATGGATATTGTAGTTTTAAAATAATTATTTTCTATGCAAAGGTTAGAGAGAGCTTATAATCTGATTTAACCAGGCCCAAACACTTTATTCAGTACTATACATTTGCATGTAAACAAGAATATTGCCTGGTATGAAGCATGTAAACAGAATTAATCTGAATAAGAAACATATTCAGAGTATTGGGTGCAGGTAAACGTAGTCAATGTGAGCACACATCATGGCTGCCGTAGTCTGGCTGTTCAATAATCTTGCGTGGGTGGTCTAGGACAGACCTGAAGCACTCAGACTGGAATCACCCCATTCTAAATAAAAATATTTAATTAAATAAAAAATAATCTTTAGTATGACATGGTAAACGGTATTTGAAATGTTTCACCAATATTTATTTTAGTCTGAGGACTATATCAGAGACCCAGCAAATGTCTAAGACTGAGAACTACAATTCCTAGTAATACCTGCCGGGTATTTTTTTAAATTTAATTTTATTAAATGTAGCCACAATATAACAGTTAGACATAAGCCACATACTGTCTCTTTAAGTAATACATGATATGACGTTAACATTGCAGGAGGTGGATACAGCAGAATTTTTACATTTTTTATAGTATTATTTGTGTTCAGCTTTGGTAACCATAGCTACCCCTACCCCCACGGAATCTGAAATTCCACTAATCAAATCAAAGAGGAGCTAGAATCAGATACTCCCATAGTGGCTCTTCAGACACGCATCCAGTGATTCTGATCACAGAAGTCAAACCCAGGAAGAGAAAAGGTAAAATACTGAATTTAATAACAGGCAGACAGCTTGGGCCATACCCAACTAACATGATAATGCTCGATCAACAGCAATGAACAGATCAACAAACCACAATTGATGATGGTATCTCCACCCATATAGCGCCCCTTCATAGTAGGCCCACTATTCTTTGTTGCGGTATTGCAAAATAAACGACACCACCAAATTACACCCACTTCAAACTAAGGGTCGAAAAGGAAAATCCGGCCTCTCAACAAGCAGTCTCAATTTACTTTTATTTTGGCATAATGATTAAGTAAGAGTAATTGTGTATTTTCGGTTAAAGGCATTACCGATATAAATGTTTTACCTTCTGAACTTATTGTTTAAAAACCAAATCAAATTAATAATCTCTAATTCTAATACCTAAGGCAAGTTTAAATAATGTTATGAGTGCAATAAAGCTTAAGGAACAAGGACAGTGTAAACTGCCTCAAAATTTTACTTTTGAATTTTGACTCAAAAACTTTTAGCTGTAGTCAAATAACTATTGACTTCAATCAATATTTAGATTAAATGAACACAGACACCCCGGTAAAAACCATTTAAAAACAAAGGTCAATAAAGCCTAAGTGAACATTCATTTATGTGGGGAGGAAATTAAACTGAGGAAGATTATGAGGAACAAAACGTAAGAGGGTTTAATCTGCCGTTAGTGACCACACCTGAGGCAGACTAATGGTGAAAGGGAATACAACGGCACACAGAGGGGGCGGGGAAAGCTGTTTACTTAACAATTGTTTACTATTGGCTAAATTGTGGTGAAATTATATTGTTAAAGAGTTTACTGAGTGACAGATTGCATGCAAAATAATTATGTTAAGTTGTGTGGTGTTAATAAGGAATGCACAGCATCTAATGGCCTGGAATGGAGTGTGGAGGTATACAGTCACAAGATAACTTTTCGGGGAGCGTCTTCTGGCTTTCCTGATAGAGAACTCCTCATCAGCTTGGTTAGTGTGGAATACAGATATCTGAACTAAACGCAGGCTCATGTCCTAAGGAGGCTGCTTTCCTGGCTTCTTGCCAAGGAGAGGATTTGTTTCCTTTGTGAGCAGTACATGATATTCACAGAATAATTAATATTTGGTGACATATTCATTACATTTCTGGCAAACCAGTGGACTTCTTTTCCGCAGTTTGAATTTGCCGCATCAAGCTTCTTCGTCGGGTCTTTATGAGGTTACTTTCTTTTGCTTCTAAGTCGTAATCGTAATCAGGACTCTTGCTTGATGGTATAAAATTAGGTGTGATTTATGGCGAGTTTCTGGTTCTTTGTGGCTGCCTGATTTTGAAAGCAGCTGCTAGGGTCGGTGGCTGATGACATCACTTTCTGATGACGAAAGAGGGATGTAGTTTGTTTATTGTCCCAAAAACATTTAACTAAATTCTTCCTACACTGGGATCAGTGGTATAGCTTCTATCCTGTGTGAGTCCGCTGGTGAATTTTAAGGCTTCTATTTCTAGGGAAACTCTTCCCACACAGGGAGCAGTGGTAAGGTTTCTCCCCTGTGTGTGTCCGCTGGTGTATCGTCAAAGTTCCTGATTTACTAAAACGCTTCCCACACTGGGAGCAGTGGTATGGTCTCTCCCCTGTGTGAGTACGCTGATGTATTTTTAGGCTTCCATCTGTAGTAAAACTTCTCCCACACTCAGAGCAGTGGTATGGCTTCTCCCCTGTGTGAATTCGCATGTGTATTTTAAGGCTTCTATTTCTAGGAAAACTCTTCCCACACTGGGAGCAGTGGTAAGGTTTCTCCCCTGTATGAGTCCGCTGGTGTTTCTTCAAAGCTCCCGATTCACTGAAACTTTTACCACACAGGGAGCAGGGGTATGGTTTCTCCCCTGTGTGAGTTCGCTGGTGTGTTTGGAGATTTCCTAGTCGACTAAAGGTCATCCCACACTCCAAACAATAGTAAGGTCTTTCACCGGTGTGAATTCGCAGGTGTACATTGAGTTTTCCATTTGTAGTGAAACGCTTCTCACACAAGGAACATTTGAATGACTTGTCTTCTGTGTGAATTTTCAGGTGTACATTAAGAATTCTATTTGTAGTGAAACTCTTCCCACACTGGGAGCAGTGGTATGGCTTCTCCCCTGTGTGAGTTTGATGGTGTTTTGTCAAAGCTCCTGATTCACTGAAACTCTTCCCACACTGGGAGCAGTGATAAGGCTTCTCCCCTGTATGAATTCGCAGGTGTACATTAAGGGTTCTATTTGTTGTGAAACTCTTCCCACACTGGGAACAGTGGTAAGGTTTCTCCCCTGTGTGGGTCCGCTGGTGTTTTTTCAAAGCTCCGACTTGACTGAAACTCTTCCCACACTGGGAACAGTGATAAGGCTTCTCCCCTGTATGAATTTGCAGGTGTACATTAAGGGTTCTATTTGTTGTGAAACCCTTCCCACACTGGGAACAGTGGTAAGGTTTCTCCCCTGTGTGGGTCCGCTGGTGTTTCCCCAAAGCTCCTGATTCACTGAAACTTTTCCCACAGAGTGTCTTCAGTGTGTCTGTAGAAGACTGTCTCAGGGGAGGGGCTACATTTGTACTAGTGGTTATAGGACCGGTGTCCGACTTAGAGAACAAGCTACATTGGTTTTTACTGCTGGAATGTAGAAGAGTCACAGATCTGATGGACCTAGACCTCAGCCGTTGGACACATTCATCGGGATGGGATTTCTTAACATGCTTTTGGAGGCAGCTCTCTGAAGTGTAAGAAAACTGACATTGAGGAGATGAGAAGGACAGAGAGGACACGTCCATACTTCACCCTGGTAACAAGAGACAAACATCAGTGAAGTCAGATACTAACACAGGAAAAAAAGATGGAAAGCCAGAGACACTGAAGGGAAATGGAAAATACCAAAAATAAATTAATATACTCATGTCTAGATCTTTATAAATCAAATTTAAATCGCAATGGAGAGCAGTTGCCTTTTTTCCCATTCATCCCACATGACCGCCCACAAGACGTATAAGAAGTATAAGTTTCATACTTCTTATACTCATGAACAGGAAACGTTATTAAATTAGCTAGTTATGTAAAGTGCTATTAGAGGTTTGCCAAAATATTTGTTTAGTCTCAGCCCTAGAAAAATAATGTCTAAATAAGTGATAATTATTTATAATTTCCGAGAAAATAAAAAATACACATCTTATTTCTTAAAGAGGCTACGTTATTTCAAGAATAAAATCTATGCAACCACAGCCTCTAATAAGAAAAAAAATGTTTTTTAACAGATTTTATTTGTTTATTTCAGTATTACTGGTTCGTGGTTTGTTTGGATTTCCTCGTGCTACTGCGTCTGACGTATCATGTATAAAATGTAATTACGTACTAAACCATAGTGTAACCACTCCTTAAAATTTTATGAATTACGTAAAAATGTAATCATGGAAACCACATACAACAAAATTAAGATTTGCATTCGTTATCGGCAAAGTGTACCTTTTCTTTACAAGTGGAAATGCATAATTTCGAAATACTTAAATAATTAAATTATTTTGAGGGTAATCATTTTAAGAAGTAGAAACTCATGGCTAGGCGTAATGTATATAAATGCAAACATTACTACACAGACCATTTCACCCGGGCCTAAACATAAAAGAAAAACAACTCTATACTATTAAATGAAAACATATATAAGATGATTTTTATTTGAAAAATACACAATGCTTAAAAATCATAGCGATTGTATTTTATAAACACATTACATAGACAAAACATACTTAACCGATCTGTAACCGTTCTGTACGGATACCACTCGCATGAAGTATAAACAATACCGAACTGCAATATCAGAAGCTGCGTGATGCCAGTGGCAATAATAATTTTTTTCGAAGCACTTCCGGAGTCAAAGAAACCCACATTTTTTCAAAATAATAGTACTTTAATTGAAAAAAGTTTGAATGGCATATTAGACATGAATTCATTTTTTCCAATTGCTTAGTAGATGGTACAAAGATTGATTGAAGGAGCAACTATTTCATTACTGCATAATTCTGTTTGAGTTATTTCAGAATAGATCACTTTAATGATGACCACACTATCCTGTTTCACATTCAATAACTTTGGTGAAACTCTTCTCTCACCGGGAGCAGTGGTACTCCTCCCTGTCCACTGGTGTTTTATCTCTTGATTCTTTGAAACTCTTCGCACACCGGGAGCACTGCTATCGTCGCTCACCTGGGTGAATTTGCAGATGTAATATAAGGACAATAAAATGGACACTGAAGAAAAGGGCCGAGCGGACACATCCACACTCCTCCCTGTGAACAAGAGACAAAGACATCAGTAAAATCTGATACTGACATGAGAAAAAAGACTGAAGAAAAGTTTGGTAAAATGGATAATGTCTTATAATGCCTCATGTCTATAGATCTACAAATGACATTATGTTTTTTCTCATCAATCAAATAAAGTGGCACAGGATCTGTTTAATTAAAAAAATGTGTCAATTCATTGTATTGTATGGTATTGTGTGGCCTCCCTCATTGTGATATAGGGCCCAGTAAGTGGCTCACCCATTACCACTCAGACCATCTCTTATCAGCAGAATGTAAACAATGGTCTGTAGGGGTGACAAGAGATTTACTGCTCCTGTCTAGGTTTTCAGGGTAGGAAAAACCCTTTGTGCCAAACCCATTTCGTACGTCTTTAGACGTTTGAACGTGTTAACACGACAATTTTGAACCTCTTAAGACGTTAGAAAATGGGTGCTACCACTTCATTAGTTTGAGGGGATACACTATAATGATCATTGCAAGAGAGAAAACAATTCCCCACTCAACCTACCTTGTATGAATTAAGGTTAAGAAATAATATTGATTGACAGTGAAATTAATAAACAACTGAGTAAACTACTGGTTACATACTGAGAAAAAAATTAAGCTTGTATACAATATCATATTCAACATTTAACATTTTCAATGTATGTGATTGATTACATCCTTGTAATAATTGGCTACATTCTTGATTAACATTTTAATATTACTTTAGAGAATACACACAGGATATACTTCACTTTCCTATAACCGGAGTGTTTACGATCAGGGTTTTACATACTTCAGGTTAAACCTTACAAGTTGATCTCCCCCACACATATGGACTGTCCCAAATACGAAATCACGTGCGTGTAAGAAACGTGATACGAATGTAAGAGACCCTATGTCAAAAAGGGGTGGGTATGTTGACGCCAACTAATAGCTTGGCAGTCTAGATGATCCAAACTTCTTAAGATGTACAAAATTGGGTTTTGGCACAAATGGTGTTCCATAGGTCTCTGTGGTCTTCTTGCGTCTAGCCTACATCATGTTAAGTAAAACAGCAGCTTGGCATCCCACTTCCGGATGCCCCTCCCCCCTGATTCCCACAGAAATGTCAACACACATTGATATATGTCCCTGCAGCTAACCCCACAACCTAATCCCTAATATACCAGAAAACATAACATTTGTCCACCCTAACACACCAAACCACTCAAAAAACACTAGCCAAATTAGACAAATAATATGAACACTCAAATAATTCGTTACACTGTTTTAGATATCCCACACAACCCAGTGGCATTAAACTTCCTGACAATGACCGCATCCTGTCTCCGCCTCCCTTTCTCTGACGATTGAATGCTATGACTAAAGTGGCCACCCTTACTCTCCTCGTCACACTTGACCCTGCCAGGTTTTCAACACCTTTAATTATACACTTTTTTTTTACTACCACCCTGAGCAGTCTCACCTATTTGAGTAGATAGACAGCCAAGGAAGGTGTCTTAATAGGAAGACTGCAAGGGTGGGTGTTCATCAGGAACGCCTCTTGTGAAATTCCTTTAAATGGCAGTTATGAACATATGAACAATAAAGCGTTAGTCCTCCACACATTAAATCTTTAATAAAATACATTGACCACAACTTGTGAATCTTTGGCAGGTATAAACAATTTATTTATTTAAACATTTTACTCCCATTCTGAATGGTGACCCATGGCAAACTAACCATGCCCACTTTTGGAAATTAATACATTGCTGTTCAGGCTTTGTTTTTACCCTGGCAGAAATTGTGAAATTTTGGCATTGATTTTGAAAATATGACTGTCTTTTATTTAAGGGTAGTGATCATATGAAACCATTTATTCTCACATAGTTGTTTGGGTCTTTTTAAAATCATAATGATAACAAAAATCACCCAGATGGCCCTTATCAAAAGTTTACATACCCTTGAATGTTTGGCCTTGTTACAGACACACAAGGTGACACACACAGGTTCAAATGGCAATTAAAGGTTAATTTCCCACACCTGTGGCTTTTTAAATTGCAATTAGTTTTTGTTTATAAATACTTGATGAGTTTGTTATTTGTGTCTTGTGGATGCACTGAGCAGACTGGATACTGAGCCATATGGAGCAGAAAAGAACTGTCAAAAGACCTGCGTAACAAGGTAATGGAACTTTGTAAAGAAGGAAAGGGATATAAAAAGACATCCAAAGCCTTGAAAATGCCAGTCAGTACTGTTCAATCACTTATTTAGAAGTGGAAAATTCAGGGATCTCTTGATACCAAACCAAGGTCAGGTAGACCAGGAAAAGATTTCAGCCACAACTGCCAGAAGAATTGTTCCGAATACAAAGAAAACCCCACAGGTAACCTCAGGATAAATACAGGCTGCTCTGGAAAAAGATGGTGTGGTTGTTTAAAGGAGCACAATACGACGATACTTGAACCAGAAAGAAGCCTTTACATTTACCAATGCCACAAAAACGCCCAGTTACAATATGCCCCGACAACACCTTGACACACCTCACAGCTTCTGGCACACTGTAAAATGGAGCTTTATGGTCACAACCATAAGCACTATGTTTGGAGAGGGGTCAACAAGGCCTACAGTGAAAAGAATACCATTCCCACTGTGAAGCATGGTGGTGGCTCACTGATGTTTTTTTGGGGGGGGGGGGTGAGCTCTAAAGGCACGGGGAATCTTGTGAAAATTGATGGCAAGATGAATGCAGAATGTTATCAGAAAATCCTGGCAGACAATTTGCATTCTTCTGCACGAAAGCTGCGAATGGGAAGCTCTTGGACTCAAGAGGGGCAATACACAGTATTAAGAACTAAGGCTATGCAGAATTTTGAACAGGGGTAATTTCATTTTTTTCTTTGTTGCATGTTTTGTTTTCTGATTGTGTCATTCCGATATAACCTACAGTTGAATATGAATCCCATATGAAATGCATTTTGCCAGCTCACTAAGGTTTTCTTTAAAAATGGTACATGTATTACCAATTCTCCAAGGGTATGCAAACTTTTGAGCACAACTGTATGCGCAATAAAACCCAAGTGTAACAAACAGGTCTATGTGGATATTCCATTAATATTGTTCACCAGTAGAGTGTACAAAATAGGTTAAAGACATTTAAGTATATCTAACATGAAGATAATTAATAAAAGAAGATGTTTGTCAGACTAAATAAAAAAATTAATTAATCCTCATGGAAAATTGAATGTACTTCGAAAAGTTGCCCACAGCACATTGACCACCTTTCATTGTCTTTAACTTGATTTGTTCCTATATAAGAAATACTTAAAAATATATTGACCACAACAAATTGGAATATTAATATTTGGCTTATTGAGATAATTGACAAAGTAACTTCGAGTAGGCAAAAAAAAAGCTACTTAGCCAAAGGCATTGTTTCATTTAGGGTGCTCATTGCCAGTGGAATGGAGATGTTTTAAATGTATCCAGGGTTTTCAAGGAGAGGTGCTTGTTTGAGGTGCCCGGCATGGAGTGGTGGCTCTTCCAACCTTTTTTGGTCCATGCAGCCTTCAGGATGAAGGGTGGCAATTAAGGGATCCTGGAGCTCCAACACCCATTCTGTTTTCTGGAGGGACACGTCGACACGCATCTCCGAATGTCTCAGAATTTCAAACAATACTTGCGTGCGTGAACCATAACTCTCCAGTCCACCATTATAGACTGTGCTCCTTTCCCCAGACCCGAATATAAACCCTCAGTTTTAGCAGTAAGACGGCCAGTTAAATGACAAGCTGCAATTCTATTATCCAAAACAGAAATTTAGCAAAGCAGCATACCTCCTGCTCAGATTCCAAAAGCCATCGTCCGATGAGACCGATGATTGACGGGTTTGGGATTCTTGGAAAGATATTAACCTTAAATCTGAAATGATAAAAATATGAAGGAAGTTAGGGAGATCTGTTCCTACAATAAAAGTATCATTGAGGAAATTATCAATTACTAGAAATTAAACAGATGCAGTCTCAAGCGGATGAAGATTTAACATTTACCATAACAAAGCAAGAATCTAAGTGTAGTAGAAGATAATTTACGGGTTCACCCCATTAATAGGGTTAATAATCAAATCTAATGGCATAAAATTGCATTACGTGGCTAACATCCTCAAACATGTTCATACTTACTCCATTAATATTGGAGTTCAGTTATTTATCAGTCCAAAAATAGCAATATCATGTAATTATACTCTTGTCTTCAACTCTAAGGATTGATATAACTGTAGCAAACTCAACGAGCTGTTAAGCTTCGCAGCTTGTCCAGGATATTGCATTTATATATACAGTGCCTTGCAAAAGTATTCACCCCCCTTGGCTTTTTACCTATTTTGTTACATTACAGACTTTAGTTCTATGTTTTTTTTAATCTGAATTTTATGTGATGGATCAGAACACAATAGTCTAAGTTGGTGAAGTGAAATGATGAAAATATATACATAAAACTATTTATTAGAAATTCAAAACTGAAAATTGGCATGTGCGTATGTATTCACCCCCTTTGTTATGAAGCCCATAAAAAGCTCTGGTGCAACCAAT
>JAOVYW010059300.1:0-22604 GCA_025775045.1 Hiodon tergisus | reverse complement strand
CAGGAGAAAACCTGTCAAAACAAATTCTGGACTTACTTTCTACGGGAGGTTCAGAGCAAACTTCTGCAGATGAGATTGCTCTTATCTCAGTTCTAATTTCTTCAGAGTTGAATATTGTTCACTAAGATTGAAAAATATCTTATATATCTAAAATAGCTGATAGACAATTAAATCAACTGGTAGATAATAAAATCAACTGGTAAATCGAAAATTAACTGCACCAGCTAAAACGCACCAGTTTTTTCTCAATGCTAAACGGCTGTAATTCAAATTCAAATTAAAAAATGCCTAATTGGCATGACAAAATGTTATTGTGCTTTGCCAAAGCAAATCAAAGATTAATATTATAACAAAACTATACAATACAACAACCCCCCCTATATTTACATTGGACATGCATATGTGTCATGTCACATATGAGTGCATATGTGCATATGAGTTCCTGGTCTCCTGGTCCTCGTGCTTCAGGGTGTCTGTCTGTCTCTGGGTGTGGCAGGCAGCTAGCTTTGCTGTCTGCAGCTTCTCTCCCAAGAGAAATTGCATTTTTCTAGGTCAAAGGGCAACGAGAACATTCTGGACTGATTGGCCAGTTTAGGTATGTGTCCCTGATTTTCTTGTATAGTGGACAGTATAGCAGGCAGTGCATTTCTGTCTCTACCTCTCTCTGGTCACAGTGACGGCACAAAATTTTCTTTTTTCTTTTTTTGTACCAGGCCAGGTTGTGGTCTGTTTTGTGATTTTGAACTTGATCTGGCATGATACATTTAAAAAAAAATTTTGCCATTGTAATTTATTGTGTAATGCACTATAGTATAGTTGGATGCGGATACATTTGTGTTGGTGGTGTTCTGAAGCTCAGTAGTGTTTAGTCCTGCATGCTTTATCTTTTATGCTTTTATAGCCAGGTTAAAATTTCCTGAGGCTGGCGTTGTGCTCTATTGTGTTGTTGGCCATGGTGAAGTGGTACCTGTTTCTCTAAGATCTGGAATTTTTCTGGAATATTGTAACTCTGGTGTTCGGTTTAAGGTTTGAATAATGTTTACTGTCAGTGCCCATTTTTGACATTACTGTTCTAGCAATGCGGCAGCTCCAGTTCTGTGGAGGATGGTAGGACCAGATCATGTGCATAGAGCAGGAATTTTATTTATTTTTCCTGTGTAGTCAGGAAATCTCTGTCTCCCTCCATCTCTCTCACGGGTGAACAACTGAACATTGTGGTTTTCTAACTTGCACTTAGTCTTTGTAGATATTTTTCTTTACCAAGTTTTCAGACTGGCATCCCATCGTCTGGGAAGAAACATAGAGCTTGCAAGTGTCCCATGATGTGTATTCTGAGGATGTTTTAGCAGAATCCCATGGTCTCCAGTAGCACCTCTTTTGTCTTCCTGCTAAGCATAAAGAGATTTTCCATATACAGATACAAGACTTTTAACCGCCCCTGCTGGGCCACTTAACCCTACGGAACCACTCAGCAAACACTTTTTGGTAGTGTTGCCTAGGCTGCCATATCTTCCTACAGCCAAGCAAGTAGATGGAGGATCAGCTTCAGGAGCAGGTTGTAATGGAAGCTTGTATCCCCTCATCTCACTCTCTCCTAACATCTTTTCTCTAGATCTTGGCCACTCAGGATGACTGGTATACAGCGGAAATCCATGGGCGAGAGGGCTTTGTGCCCAGAAATTACATCAACATTCAACTTCCCAGGTAAGTCTGCTAGTATTGTGTGGGGAACAGAAACTACATCAATATCTGCCTTCCTAGGTGAGTCTGCCAGTGTTGTGTGGGGACCACTGTGGCAGAGTCCATGTCGCCCTCATCAACCGCTGACCGCTATGCCTATGATTCCCCCGTCCAGCTGGTATGAGGAGAGCGCCACCCGCCACTCGGCTGAGGAGACACTAATGTCCCGGGAGCTGGGAGCCTTCCTGATCCGTGGCAGCCAGAGCTCTCCAGGGAACTTCTCCATTTCCGTTAGGTGAGAGCACAAACTAGGGCATGGTATAGAAAACTGAGCTGTCTATTTAGCATTTGTGATGGAAAAGATACAGGGAACAACAAAGTGCAAAACTGCAAGTTATGACAGCAGTAGACTGCTGTTTCTTCTGTATTCACTTACTGTATACTGAAGTTTCATTAATATTACATAATGCACAATTATGATGCAGAAAAAAAGTTAGTACAAATCCTGTCCTCATAAATTTTCTACTGGCTCCGACTGTTCTGTAAGGACAGAATCAAACTTGTGAGAATGAGGATTATGTTGTGGTTTATTTTTGTTTAATACATGCTTCAAACAAATCTGTTCGTTCAAGATATGTTTAACCAGGCCATATGGTAAACATACAGAGTCAATTAAATGCAATTGCTTTTTACAAAGCACTGCTAGTTCTGTGCTCTCCCGGTCAAAATCGGCAAATGACATGAGAATTCAGAGCTGCTAAATCCAGGTCATAGTACTCAGTCTGCGCTTGGGTGAGCAACTCTTTTTTTGTTTTCTATATTCAATTGTTAAGAAATCCTATGTGATTCCCTTTATCTGAAAAACTAAAGTAAAAAAAGTTTTTATTTTTTTTCCAGTTTCTCAAACAAGCTCAATATTTTATAATTTTTTTATATGTTCAGACTTTTAAAAAGTGTTTGTAAAATATACAAATGCAAGTAAAAATCATTCCAAATCATTGAAAGTTGGTTTTTAGGGTTGGTAAAATTGGACTTACTGCACATGTCTGTTGTGTCTTCAGGTACGAGTTGGACGTGCAGCATTTCAAGGTGATGAAGGATAACAAGGGGCTTTTCTTCCTGTGGACGGAAAAGTTTGCCTCCCTAAACAAGATGGTAGAGTTCTACAAGACCACCTCCATTACAAAGCAAAAGAACATCTGCCTAAGAGAGGATGTCCAGCAGGTGGGCACAAAGCAAAAAGTCAGGAAGTCATCCAGATCAACAAGTTTTATGATAAGCAGAAGCACCATTAATAGTAGTACCATTAGGGAAGTCTTATTTGTGGTTGACAGATTGACATTGAGTGGCCACTCCTGCATTACTTCTTCCCTGGCACCCTGCGTAAAAAGTGGTCAACGAACAGGAAGTGTTCGCTCTTAGCAAAAGTTTTTGGTTCATGTCACTGTCTTGTCAGTGAAAATGTGCTGCTGGAGAATTTTAAGGTTTTGTTTTTTTTAAAGAATTTTTATTACTTTGGTTTTCCTTTGACGTTGATTTGTTTTGGTACAATGTGACTATTTTTTTAATTATGTGAAGCTTCTGTTGAAGTCGCTGTCAGAGTAACAATTGGACTTATCTCCCTGCTTTCTGGAGGCGAAATCAATCAGTCAGGCCAAAACCTCAGATACTACAACACCCCGACTACCAGCTGACCCCACGTCAAATAAAAAGGTACTGCCTGTAGGTACTGCCTAAGTGCATGGCATCCAAGCTCTGATTCTGAAAGGGTTCTCACTGACTATATAGCTGGTAACCAGTAATTTTTAATATAATTGTGGTATGAGCATTATGATTCAAATTAGATTTTTGTGTTTGTTTATCTATGAATACATGTGTATGTCTCTATTGCAGAAACAAGTCATGATGGTGCAAGCATTGTATGACTTCCATGCAGAGGAACCGGATGAACTGGGCTTCACAGCAGGGGACACAATCGAAGTGGTGGACTCCTCTGACTTGTCGTGGTGGACTGGCAAATTTTGTGGCAGAACGGGTTTGTTCCCCTCCAACTACACCCAGCCCATCTAAGCAGAGGGCATGGGCATCCACCTGGTTCACCATGACCATGTGAGCCTTGACAGAACAAGATTGCTCATGATCATACTGAACTTCACGTCCTACTTTGGGGAGTCATATGTGGAGATATCAATAGTGTGTCCTTTTTTTTGAAGTAGTTGTTGTTTATTTCATGTGTATTGTATTTCTTATTTTTTGAGGGGAGGTGGGGCTGGCTATGAAATGTAATTATACTGTTGTTTAATGTAATATTTTAAGAAGGAAACATCACAAAAGTATACTTTAAGAATTTGCCACTGAGGTCAGTCCCTAAAGGGTTTTCTGCAGGGAAAAAAACAGATTATCCATGGTTGGTGTGTGTAAAAGTGAGTTTAATTGTAAAGGAGGTCAGAATTAGAGTTAAAAGTCATGACAACTTTTGTCATGTATCATAAGGTCAAACCTGGGTTATTTAAAAACAAAGAAATAAATCATTCCGATTTCAAGGTACATCAATCAATTGTAAAATTGCAACAGATTTTTTTAAAGCCATCGCAGTGTTTACACTTCTTTGCATCATACTGACTAATTGGGGCTCTTGTGTGGACTGATTTTTATGATTTACTAAACGGCAATTCCATCTCAGATTTATACGTGTAATTTCTACAAAAGTTTCCAAGTGCCACGTAAACAAGACATAGCTTAGTTTGCTATCGCAGGTCTCGTTTTCGTGTTAAGTTGTGTGGGAGTTGTAGCTGTAATACAACTATAAAATTACTTCTATCAGTGAATCAGTCTACCCGTTTCCACTTCATAGTAGAGTAGATAATAATAAAAAAACACCGGATCCCAAGAGGCGATTGAATTACTGTTGTTGGTGTCCTTTCAAACCCAAGGTCCAGTGTTCTTAGTATGAGAGAACACCTCATTCTACAATGGCGAGTACAATCTTAGAGGGCATGTGTTGGAATGAGAGGCGAAGAAATCCGCACCGTCAGGTTTTTAACAGGTTTACACGGCAAAGCCGAGTAAAATACTATACAATATACTATATAATATACTTATCCGAAGTTGTTTTATATCAACATATTTGTTGGTGGCGGTTTCCGGATTTAACCTGACGTCTCAAGCATGTACATATTCTTTACCTGTCACTGGATACAGTTTCTGCAACCCCGCCCCTCGGGAGTGTTTGAGGAGCTTCACCTGTCTGTAACAGTTCATCGCATTAGAGTACAGTAAAGGTGAAGAGGAACGTCCACGCTTTTCTATGAGAAGGACATTTGGCAGTGGAGTTTCGTTGGTTGAACCGTGGCAATGGCGGAATCACAGTTGAAATGTATGGAGGATAACTTCGATGAAATCATTCCAGAGACTAAACCACAGTTCTACTACAGTGAAGAGCAACGTGCGGCGCTCGAGCAACTTCTACGGAACGGAGACGGCGCGTTTAAGACGAGCCTGGAAGAGGACAAAGTTAAGGACTTTATCTCTGCCCCAGAAATGAAAGTGATTCAAAACACCTTTCAAGAACATCAAACAAACAGTGAGGGAAAAGTCGAGTCGGCGTCGGCCCGATCTAAAGCCGATTCTGGTGCCCCCTCCACATACTGGCCCGAATTTTCGGATACAGAGGTGCCTCCCTTGGACATCGGTTGGCCGAGCGGTGGGTTTTATAAGGGAACGACACGGGTGATTGTCCACACGCACCCACCGAAGGATAACGGACCTTTCATTAAAGAGGTTGTTCGTAAACTAATTCAAGAATCCCGTAAGGTGAGTCCCATCGACACTATATAGTTAAATAATTTTACAAATAATAATGAATAACCCTTCAAGTAATTAAGAGCAATTTAATTAGAAGTGAATTACAAAGCCAGAAATATGCCTATGACAACAACGATAATTATAACAATAATGATAACTAGTTATAATAACCCTCATTTTAATTAAAATTATCTATATACCCGTATCAATTTAGAGGGTCATTCCTCTTTATGTTTTCTTGGTCAAGTTGTACAAATATTCAGCATATTTCAGGGGTGTGCTCGCGTACTTGTGGTTTACTGACTCGTGTACTAGCAAGTCCGTCAGCTTTCCAACCATACTTAACGACACATACTTCAAAGTGGGCGAGAACTCATCATTCGAAACATACGTCAACGTCATCACGGGTCGGTCGTCTTTTGGTCCTGCTGGTTTTTTCAAATTGAGTTTGCCGTAGCCTCTCTGGTTCATCCTGTCAGTTTTCCCACCTCTTTGTCATTGCTCTTTTCTGTCTAAAATGACATAATCTCTTTACAGTGCCTTGCATAAGTATTAAAACCCCTTCAGACGTTTCCACATTTTGGAATTCAATTGAATTTTATTGGGATTTTAAACATTTGTTTAATGCAACATACATTTGAAGGCACAATTCTAGAAGAAAGCCTGTTTCAGTCTCCAACACACCTGAGACTGGGGTGTAGGTTCACCAGGATAATGACCTAAACACACATCCAAAGTTAACTGGAGTGGTTTAAAAATGACCACTGGGCCTGTAAAAGCCCAGATTTCAATCCGATTAAGAATCTGTGGAAAGACTTGAAAATTGCTCTTCACCAAAGGTCCCCATCCAACCTGACAGAGCTTGGGCAATTTTGCCTAGAAAAATTGTAAAAATGGCAGGATCCAGATGTGCAAAGCTGGTAGAGACTTTTCCCCAAAAGCTGAAATTGCAGCCAAAGGTGATTCTACCAACTAGTGACTCAGGGGGTAAATACTTGCATAACCAACAAAGGTCAGTTTAACTTATGCAATGTACTGTAAGTGGCTATGGGTAACCATGGACATTTTTCCACATGTTCCAAACTGCAGATATACACCAGAGCTCATTTATACTGCTTATTAGCGTTGAGTTATTGTTTTAAATTGTAAAACTGTTCATACTGGGTTAGAGTGTTTTGGCATGCCAACTGAATGTGTGAGACAATAATTAATTAAAATATATACTTTAAGGATGTTATCAATTACTAATCAAAATAATGAATTCAGTCTCTTTGGTTATGGCAACATACCCCCATGAAGAAAGAGTGGCCATAAACAGTCCGTATTGGCCTATACCTTTCTAGGGTGATACTGTTAAATAAACCAAACTGCTTACCTGAGTTTACCACAGTAAGTATTATTTATGAACTAAAACTTGAAATTGCTAGATGGCAGTCATCTGCGCATATTATTTCTATAATATCCTGAATCTGTGTGGTGTGTGGTGTGTGAGGGCGCTTGAGTGTGAGGTAAATAATGCAATAAAACCATGTCAAGGATATGTTTCCAGTTACCAAAGTTATCCCTTTCTATTAAATCTTTACAGAGGAAATCGCGATCTTCCCTGTATCAGTTTCATTTGATATATTCTCTTACATAGGTGGTTGACCCCATAACATAAATTATGTCCCCTGGAATTATTAATAGGTCACTATGGCTACATTTGTGCGGCCCCTCAGAGGACAGTCACAGGTACAATCTGGTGGTGCCTGGACACACACAGGTAAAGTCAGATGGTAACAGGACTCAGATAGGTAGAGTCAGGTGTTAACAGGGCAAACAGATGTTCCTTATGTTCTAGAATGCATTGGAGCTTTCACTTTCACTTGAAGCCCAACCCAGGATAGTTTTCCAACACTATTATCTGAGATATAAATCTGCCAAACATTCCAGTGAAACAAGGTTTATGCGGAAATAACAGCCATTTATTGGTGGGCGGGGTTCTACTTGTCACTTGTCTTTGAGGGCACGCTTCAGTTCCTTGTAAGCAGTCTCAATCAGTCTTGTCTGATCTTATATCTGATGGATCCTGCACTTACTAGACTGGTCTGATGGGTCCCTGTCAGAAATGAGGACCTGGCAGGTGGAGGGTGACCGGGAATTACCAGAGAGAGGGCATGAATTTTAATCATAAACTGAGCTGTGAGGAGAGTGTCATATCCAGGTCATCGCATCCATGCATTTTATATGTTATGATGTTATTATTTATGGGAAGACATGTACATGCTAATGTAAAGATACATGCTAATCGAAAAGATGCTCGTAAATAGCTGTGGCATCAGATGAGACGATAATATACTGGTTTGTTTGCTGAGGAGCTCTGCATGTCTGATGACTTTTATTTAAATGACTAAGGCATCTTTACATGCAAACTCACACACGGCCACAAAAACATACACTATCATACAAACACACATACAATCAAATGTCAATACCCACAGATATAGACAAACCAAACACATAAACAGAGTTTAAACCCAAATAAACGTCCTTAAAACACGCCTAAACATGCGTAGAAACGAAGAGACACACGCATATTTTTCATTACCACACAGTTGGGGCTCATAGGTGCAATGCAGAATATTAAAAAAACATCCACTCAAGACTATTACAGACTGAGCCTCTGGAAGGTGAGTGTCTTTACCAACTGAGCCGCTTAGCAGGGCGATGGTTTTCAGATTGAGCTACTCTGGAGTGCGTGGGTTTTTACCAACTGTCCTAATCAGTAGGGTGCCTTTACTGACTGAACTAATCAGGAGGCACTCAAGAGGTTGAACACCTGACTGAGCCACTCTGAAGACCCATTCTTTTTTACAGCAAGGTCTTTATGTTAAAACCAGTGCATCATTATTGATGAAGTTTAACTATATAAATAGGGTTTCTTAAAATCTGATCAAACAACCACTTCCTGTTGTACCAGGGGGCTCTGACCACCAGGGGGCTCCTGACCACACTGCTGTAACTTTCAAGTTTTTGTTGTATGTTTATTTTTACGGTTTTGTGGTATGTTTTTATTTTATTTTACAGTCACACGATGATTAGTAAGTCCATAAGCCTATAAAAACAAATTAAATAAAACCATAATGAATTTCTCTACCCCAAGTGAAAGCAGTCACTGCTGCTAATGGTTGCAATGCAGAGGTGGCAAGCAAATGTGAAACCACCTCAAGAGTCGGAGCCCGTTAGTTTCTTCAGGAACAGAAAACATATGATGTATGATGAAGTTGCTAACACCTTCCTAGTGAATGATCAGCCCTCCGGACGAAGCTTGGAGTGCCGTTTTAAATTGCTCTGATTGTGGGAATGAGCGTGATTGTGGCTTTGCTCTGTTCCAGCTGCTGGCAGTGGTCATGGACCTTCTCACTGACCTCCAAATCCTGCAAGACCTGCTGGATGCAGCCTCCAGGCACATGGTTTCAGTTTACGTGGTGCTAGATGCTGGTGGCGTCCCTCACTTTCTGGACATGTGTGGCCGTTTGGAGGTCAGCGCCCTGCATCTACAGGTAAGATGGCAGCCTAGGTTGGGTTCACCGCCGATGGACATTTCTGCATATCCAGGGGTGGGAACCTGACATCAAGCATTAAACTTATAGAACTATTTGGAATTTTTGATTTCAACCTAAAGAAATATGCCTCAAATTTGCATTTATGTTTTCCTTTTGTATTTTATTTCTCTCACGTCAAGCATACATTTAATTTATTTACGTTATGGCAAGGAGATAGGACAAAAAGAAAAGAAAAAAACAAACAGACAAATAAAACATGACAAAAACCCCATAAAATACTAACATTTAAACGAAAGACAAAAAATTTTGGGGAAAAGGTAAAACCTTGCTTGTGTCATTTAGTATTGGGACAGTGAAGCATTTTTTTCTTCTTCTGACTTAAACTCCATAGTTTTTTATTTCAAATTAAAAAATTACTATGAAGTAAAAGTATATACCTTTTATTTGAGGGTATTTGTACATTGGTTTCACTGTTTAGAAAATGACAAACACTTTGTATACATAGTCCCCCTGTTTCCTGATATCTGTGATGAACGCCTCCCTGACCACACAGTCTTAGTCTTATGCATGTTAACTGTTAATAACATTTTACATATTTGTGCCAATGAATGTGATCACCATGTCTTTTTTAGCATGAACATACCTTTATTATTTTTACCGTTACAGATGTATTGTTGGTGCCACTTCTCATTTACATTGTTGGTTTGCTTTATCATTAAAATTTACAATATATCTGTTGTGTTATTGTCTTTACCCTATTTTCTTCTTTCTGGTAAGCAGACATTAACCATCAAAGACAAGACAGTTTGGAGTTTTCCCATTTAAATGTATTGTTTGTTGAGATACCATGATGAGGGAAATTATAAACTGGTACTGGTTCTGGCCAGCCCTATTCATATAATTTCCCTGGAGGGCAGAAAGGTTTTGGGTCTGGTGAGGCAAGGTGGGCCTAGTGTTTGACCTCGTGCTCATTAATGTTGAGGGTGTAGGAATATTATGTATTTTTTGATGTTCCAGTCTGGTGGTTTGACTTATCATTTGAGTGACTAAACCCTTAGTATTAAAACTCTTAATACGCTGTGCTCTGTTGTACTCGTGCCTGCTTCGTCAACTCTCACAATA
Organism: Hiodon tergisus; assembly: GCA_025775045.1. Taxonomy (NCBI): domain Eukaryota; kingdom Metazoa; phylum Chordata; class Actinopteri; order Hiodontiformes; family Hiodontidae; genus Hiodon; species Hiodon tergisus. The sequence goes on along the minus strand of JAOVYW010059300.1, from coordinate 12,453 downwards.
TCAATAGTATTAGGACAATTAGCTTGACAGGAATTTCTGGTTATTCAGGTGTGTTCTGTCACATCATTTTTGCAGATATAAGAGTGCTGTCAATTTCTAGTCTAGATTCTTGGCTTTGCGTTGGCTTTGAAGTCTGCTATTGGCGTCTGTCAACATGACGAACTAAGAGGTGTAATTGACAGTCAAGGGATCCATTCTGAGGTTGAAAAATCTATCAGAAATATGTCCAAAGTAGCAGGCTTACTGTTAACAACAATTTGGAACAGAAAGAAAGCACTGGTGAGCTCAGCAATTGTAAACGGCCTGGTACGCTTTGGAAAACCTCTACAGTGGATGCCTATAATATGCTCACACAAAGAAAAAAAAACAAATAAACTGTTCAACAGATCAGGAACCGTCTCCAGGGTGTAGGTGTGGATGTGTTAGACACTACCATCCACAGAGGACTTCACTTAGCAGAACTACAGAGGCTACACTGCAAGGTGCAAACCACTAATTAGCCTCAACCACAGGATGACCTGGTTACAGTTTTCCTAAATGTTACTTAAAAGTACTTAAAAGAGCCTACATAAATCTTGATTGACAGATGAGCGACAGCATACCACCTCATCTGTAAAAATGAAGTGGATGGTGGGTTATGGCCTCGGCTTGTATGGCTTGAATGGCCTAGTCAATCTCCGGGTTTAAATCCAATTAAGCCCTTTGAAGAAGATAAGACTTAAGGCAAAAAATAACTGATGATGCCTGCAGTACAGACTTCAGGAAAAGGATTGGTGACCAAATGCTAAACTAAAGATTCCCATTAATGAGTGTCAAAAGTACAGTACAAGGCCAAAGTCTTAAGCACCCTAGCTTTTTAACATAAATTTAGTCTTTGATTTTTTTTTTGTCTTCTGCGTTATTGTGTCAGTATAAAAAAGCAAGTTTTAGATATCCAAACATTCATTTTCTGAATGAAGAACAAAGAATTCTGCAACAGATCATCAAGGCTGTCTGGGATTATTATTATTTTTTGTTTTTACGTTGTTTTTACTGTTTACTGCCCTTTATAATAATTATTAATTATTCTATTTATTTTTTGAAATGTTTCATTTAATAATTTTTTTTCATTTTCATATTAAGACAATACAATACTGTATAACGCCAAAAGTTGTCTGGACTTGGACAGAATATGTGTGAGTGGGTTGCAACTTCTTCACACTCCCTCCAACAGCAACTTGACTGACTCAGTTTCATCTTTGCCACCATCTGAGGTGTTCTAAAGAATCTATCAATTATCTATGTTTGGAATTCTTTCCATGAGTTGCCATTGGTAAATGGTTCATTTGCATTGTTATCATGTTATTTCTGGTTGTCTGCCCAAACAGGTCTGTTCCAAGTCATTAATAAGTAGATCCTTTTAATTTCTCGGATAAATAGGTGTGCTTAAATGTGTGTCTTTAAAGATGCACGCTAATATCCATTTAAAAAGTTTCATCATGACTAAAAGTTATAAATTATAAATATGAATAAAAACATTTTTTACAAAAAATAGCTTGCATATACCATTCTTTCAGAACATCCGTGTGCGATCGGTGGCGGGCCTGGGTCTGACGCTGTCATCTGGGAAACTGCCTGGAGCTCTCAGCAGTAGATACATGCTGATCGATGGAGAGAAAGTGATGTTTGGATCCTACAGGTCAGAACCACTCACCCCACACTCTTTCTAACCTCTACACAATATTCCACAGCCGGTAGACTCAGGGTAAAAATAATTTTATCACATGTTCAGTCTCAGACACAGGGTCACCTCTGATTGGTAACATTTTATCACATGGTCAATCTCAGACACGGGTTCTCTGTTTTTTTCAGCTTCACATGGAGTTCTTCTCGTGTCGATAGGGCCATAATCACAGTGATTACGGGACAGGTAGTTGAAGTTTTTGACCGCGATTTCAGGGAGCTGTATGCCATCTCTGAAAATGTGGATTTATATAAAGAGTTCGGCATCAGAAAGACTGCCACCGCCCTTCCTGTGCAGACCTCGGTCAACCCCAAACCCCCTCCTTCACGCTCCAGCGCCCGCTTTCAGGTAAGCCTGGGGGACCCCAGGCAGGTCGGCCTCCAGGTGCCAGCGCACAAATTCCACAACCCAAAGTACTGCCTGGTGGTGGGGAACAGCCTGGCAGGGCCACCACAGGATCCTCCCAGTAGAAGAGAGTCACTGGAGGAAGACTACGCCCAGCTGATCATGCAGAGGTTTCTGCAGTCCCACGGAGAAGAAGACGAGCTCATTCCGCTGCCAGATGACCTTAAAGGGGCAGAATACACAGAAAGATGCAGGAAGGTCAAAGGATCAGTGAAGAAGAAACAACTAAACAATTGTTTCCCGTTCCCTGGAAAGAAAGCTGCCAATCGAAATGCAGCTACAGGGAACTATGGCCTGAGCACCCCGCCTGACTCCTCCGCTACACGTAAATCTCAGGACACTACAGCAGCTGAGAGGAAAGAGGACAGGTCTGAGACATTGCTGTCAAAAGGGAAACGTGTGAAGTCGCCAGAACTGAACCAGAGAAGTGCCTCCGAACAGACTGATGACCCTCAGAATGACGATGGTAAGTGCTAGCATTTATTTCAAGTTTTACTTCCCTGTTTATGAGTGCGCTTGTATTACTTCTGAGGAATACGCCTGAGATGTGTTGCGTTAAGTCAACCTTTATCTGAATCATGTGTATGTGTCCTATTGTAGAGTCAAAAACTGACAGAAAGTCACAAAAGAAGACCTGCATTCTGTCCTGATGAAGAGAGAAATCCCCAAATGTCACCTAGTGTTGTGTTGAGGAATGGAGTATATTTTATCTGGGCAATGGCATTCTCTCTGGATGTGTAGATTCGGTTCAGCAAGAGAGGGGGAAAAATGTACTCATGGGGACTATTTAATCCACTCTAAAATATATATACTCTAAGAATGTGTCTGCATGTTTTTGAGCTACCGCCAGTTGAATTTTAATTACCACCTTGAAACACCAGGGGAGAATCTTTCCTAACCCAAATAATGATTCCAATTACACAATTAAGACGTGAATTAGAAAAACTTAGAATCAAAAGCGAGCATATGACCAGGAAATGAGAAACACATAATTGGACCACAGACATTTTGCATTTATGTTGTGTAATCAATTGCCTTTTGTTTATTTTATGTATTTTTGTACAATTCAATGGTTCTGCTAGAGACTGCTGCTTTAAGATAGTAATGGTAATAGTACAAAATAATTCTGTCCTTTTTTGGCCGATTGGGACTACACGATGCCATGGATAAGAGTTGAAAAGAACCAGGAAGAAATGCTCTTAATCACTAAAAGTCTGTTTTGACATCTTTGAATGCAGTTGCACTCAGCAGTGTTGTTCCGCTAAGCACCCGCATGGGGGCGATTTACAGAATGGCTTCAGAGAAGCTGTGGCTGTGTAAAAATCTTTAGTCCAGTACCCAAAAGAACGAATCTCAAGGACAGATGATTAATTGTTAGCAACACCCTGATCCTGATTTCTTTTTCTTTAAAAAAAGAAATAATAATCTGTTGAATGCTTTGTGATTATTACATTGTAAAAAGGTGGTATCATAAATAAAATCTGATTGATTAATTGATTAAACTTAAAGGGTTGTCATACCAAACGAGTGATTTAGACTTTTTAGATTTCAGTCATTTTCAAATCCAACCTATAGCTCAAGCAAAGTCTGACTGCGTTGTAAGTTAGACCTTCCAGGATCTAGGTTTCAAAAAGAAAAAAGTGAGTATTCTGAGAGAATGTGAGTCAAAAGTTTTCTTTTGGCTGGACAAGTGGAACAAATGACTTCACTGATACTGAGTTGTTCCACACAAAATTTCCCTCAAAACAGGGAATAATAAGTGAAAGGGATAGAAACAGAAACATTGGTGTAGATTACATCAGACTGTGAATGAAAACTTCAGTGAACACTGGATAAACACTAGATGAATAAATAACAGTTTTGTGTGAGTAGAAAGCATGTATGATGCGAAGACAGGGCCATGTACAGACACGGCCCTGTACCTCTCACAGAGGGATGGGCCATCTCAAATAGATGGTCAGAACCAAATGTTTGGGGAATACACAAAACAAAACTGCACAGAAAACAGATTCCTGCTGGAGCCTATCATCACATTTAAATTGTAGATTGAGCTTAAAATTTGCCAAACCAAGCATACAGAAAGTAGAATGACATCTGAGGACTGATTTACAACACAAAATAAAGCAACACAATAAAACACTAAGTACAACAAAAAAGCATTCCACATGATTGTGTTCATACCTCCTTAGTCTTGCAAGTATAGCAGAAGTGAAAGTGGTGTTGCCCCACCCAACCCCCCGCCAAAACAAAATTATCTATGTATAAATAACCACATTCCGGCACCCCATCCCTATTCTCCATTTTTAAGGACTAAGTCACACTATGGACACACACACGTGCGCACACTTCCAAAGATGTGGGGGATAAAGGGGGACACGTTTTAGCATCCATGGTGACACATAACAAAGCTGGTAGGAAATGAAAATGGCCACCACCGCTTCTGGTTTCATTTCACCATTATTATTATATATTTATTTTATGTCATGAATGATTTAATAATGCCTGCTATGGTTTTATGATCCGTGGTTTTGGCAAGTGAATGTTTGAGCCATGCCCGTTTGTGTGCAGTAATATACTGGAGGTCCTTATTCATGACAGTATTAGGAAAGCTTCCAATTTTCTCATTATGTTTCTCCCGTTTAGGAGACACTTTGATGGCGTTTATTGCATGTAGCTTTTCACATCTATCCACTGGTACTCCTGACTGCAGACTGCGTAGGTTGAGTCCCCCTCACTCGCCATACATGTTGTTGATAACCTTTCTCTTGCGGACCTTCACTAGGTCGTAGAAAGGGTCCTTAGTGATGCTCGCTCTGTGGAGTGAAATAATTAAAAAGCAATTTTTATGTTTGTTGCCATGAGAAGAGGAGACATTTCTGTGAGTGCTAAAAATCATGTCTCCACGCCTCTTAATGGGTGTACCATGCTCTTAATAAAATAGACTTCAAAAAGTGATCCTGTGGATCATCTACAATGCTTTCGCATAGGGACTCATCATTGACATCACTTGATATATCAATTAAATTGTCTGTATTCACTCTTGTTGAGGATTATCCGGAACTGCGTTTACAGTTGTTCTCTCTGACGGTTCCAAACCTGATGGACTCGATCCAGTTGTCCCGCTCCTCAGCCGTGGCCGCAGAAATCATGTATGACTGGTGTTTCCCTTCCACTACACGCCCGTCAGTCTCTGTCTTACATGCTTTGATCTTCTGCCCCTTGCTGTTAGGGTTGTAGAGCTCCAGGCAATACTACACACACACAAACACACTGATTTTTCGTGTTATATAACTGCATTTCTGTTATATTGTCATTGATAGCATACTTCTTGTCACATAATGTATGGTTGCTTTCATCCCTCTCATTTCAAGACGACTCTTTTTGATATCCAAGTACTTCTGAATGTCCAGTACACTGAATGTTTTCAAAACAAATCAAGACAAAAAATTAACTTTAGGCAATACATTCTTCTAGGGATAGGCAAAATGATGAATGGGCTACACTTTAACCCCTTAACTACAGCATTTTTGTACGTCACTCCGTATAAGAGAACCTAATGAGAATGTTCTAAACACAAGACAGGTGCTACTGGCTTCAGATCCACATTTCTGTGGTGCTATTGGCTACAGAGTCACAAGATTATATTGCTATTGGATACCGAGCCACATTACTGTGGTGCTATTTACTATTGGCTACAGAGCCACGGGGCTGTGTGGCTATTGGCTACAGAGCCATAAGATTGTGAGGATGCTTTTGGATGCAGTGAAATTCTCAGTTCTGGGAATACGTACAGGCTTCCGTGGACACGCCACTTCTCTCACACACAGGTTTTCTAGCGGGATTATGCCTCTTGGTTCTTTGTCCTGGGGACACAAATATGGTGTCAAAAACAGAGGAATCCTCACAATAAGTCCCTCTGGAACAGAAGTCGGAAATGGGGGAACGGTTCGGAAAGGGGGTAAGGGCTTACTGTGGTGAGCTCAAAATAATACAGGCAGCTTTCCGTCAGGATAAACCACCTCCTCTTCCAGGTCTTCACTCTGCCTCCTGTCAACCAAGATATTACAGTAATGGTACTTTTCAAATGTGTTTATATAAATCAGCTATACTCTGTTTAAATCAAAATCAAAGGCAAGGTTAACTGTGGCCTTCTGGGAGATTGCTGGAATTAGTGGACACTATTGCCATCACTACCCTCATGCTGCTACAATAAGTCATAAAGAAAACCAACTTAATCATTCGTGATAGTATCAATAATGCTTTTGCATCAATACTTTTTGCGTTAAAAAATAATTATCGATAATCATTTTATCATGCGTTACACACTATGATATGCTTCTGCGTAACAGTAACTCTTTGCAGTAAGACAGTAGGACTCAACTGTCTGTGTGAGGTGCAACACGTGATCTGCACATGCTGCATAGTGGGAAGTTTTTAATATGTGACGTAAGATTCACCAAGTAAAGGCAAACTTTTGAGCAAATGCATTAATGCTGATGGCAACAACAAAAACTACCAAACCTTCTGATCAGATATTAAATCTGGATTTTTCTTTTCCAGATTCATATTCAAAAAATTTCTACAAGAACCAAATATGACGGAGGCAGAGTGAAACCGAAATTTTAGTTAGGGTTAGTAGGGTAAAGTTCAAACAAAACATTAACTGAGTTACTGGATCATAAAATCTAAATATAGCGTGTTAGCTTGCAAGTATCCGTATTTGCCAGTCACAAGTGTTCCGTCTGAAAGGCTGTTTAGTGTATGTGGATTGATACTGAACCCACAACTACAGTCAAAAAATAGTGCTGAAACTGTTCAAAAGCTGATATTTCTTTATCATAATTTAGCATTTTTTTAACAAAAATTGTAGCATAATTTTCAAAAGTTGAAAAGCTAACCAACAAACATTTTGTTATATTATTGTAACCAACAATTGTAACCATTGTTTCATAACTTTTATTAAAGATGCTGGTCTTTTTGATAATTGTCTAGTTTGATGTATTCTAACCTTGTAGAGGCCGTTGACATATTGCTCAAGTATATATAGCTTTAAATTTGATCAATTCCCAGATATTTTATTTATATTATTTTTTTCAGCCAATAATCATTATTGTGATAATTTACAGCTGATAATCGATAACTGAGAATGTTATTATCATTCAACCCTACAAATTACTTATTTTACTCAATAACGCTGTTTGATCCTGTTGAGCAGCAATGCCCAGTCTCACCCAGCTTTTAAAGCTGGCCCTCTCAATCGCAGTTGAGCAACTACGCCTACCAAACCTACCAAACTTCTGAAGCCGATCCCCTTTATTGGGGTTGAGCAACAATGCCCAGTCTCACCCAGCTTCTGAAGCCAGCCCTCTCGATCGGGGTTGAAAAAGGTGTGAGTGAGATCATTTCCATCATCTTCTGGAATCTTGAAAGGGTTGTTCCTGATACTTTCGTACAGTTTCTGGAAGGCAGGGAGGAGAAGAGGGACGTAATAAACGTAAAATTATGAGCCTGCTCCAAGTGGAAATTAATTTGTGCAGTGGCTGTTTGGCAGCAGTTTGTGGTGCAGCCTCACCCACCGACAGCAGCTCCTCAGGCAGGTCACCCCCGTTGTTGATGCCCCGGTTCATGCTGATGAAGCGTTCCAGAGGAGTCTTGTCCTTCACGTTGGGGTTGTGGAGGCTTGTGTTCAGCATGATGATAGCGAAGGATAGGATGTAGCATGTGTCTGCCAAAAAAGAGGTTGAAAACCTGAGCAACATAAAGGACATCCTAATGACACCTATTTCACTGGGATCCCGAGTGAACAACACTAAATGTATGTCCGTAAGTTTCTTAACAAAATATGCTTACAATAAAATTACTTTATCTGTCGCTTATTACCAGCTCATTGATTATTGGAGGAACACATTCATGAGTACAGTATAGAACCAAATGTAAGAGTGCTGTGGATTGTGTTTCTTTAGTCACCTGTGGACTGGAACATGTCAAAATTGCAGTTGCAGTAGCGGGTGGCAAAGGCCTCCATCATGCGGTCAATCTTCTGAGCCTCCCCCGGGAGGCGGAAACTCCACAGAAACTGTCTGGAGCATCGGGGAGCAGGTTAGCGGGGGAGCAGGTTACCAGGGGAGCAGGTTAGCAGGGGAGTCAGGGTCAGACATAGAGAAAGGGGAGAATCACAGGTGCCTGCAAACCCACTTTAACAGAAAAAAACCTTAAGAAGTCTACTATTTATATTTATAATCTACCTCTTTTAGAAAATAATAACTTAAAAAATGTTTTCTAAAATATGTTCATACCACAGAAAAGGAGATTATGTGTGCTAACTCACCTCAAAGCTTGCACTAGGTTAAGGTCTGAAAACTCATGTAACTCCAGAAAGGCCTTTAATATTTGAATGTGCATGTCGTCTCTGCAGATAAAAATATACAAAAGGGAAGGAAACTACATCAGAGGTATGTATGCAAGAGAAGTTCCAAAGAAAAGAGCAGTGGTAGCATCATCGTCATCGATTTTGTTACACTTTCATTATGGTAATACCTCTCTCCAAGGAAGTCCCCAATGGCCGCCTTGTTCAGTCCGTCTTCTTTATAGAGGAACTCCGCCACTGCAGGTGGATTCCACTGCACCAGGTGATTGTCCACCAGGTACTGCATGCCCTGCAATGGGAGCACAGACAGTCAGTGTGGGACTGTTGAGGGGTGGGGTCTGATGATATGCACCCCTCTCTCCTGGAAGCCTTATATGAAAAGGGGAAGAGAATGGGGATCTCAAGACCAGTCCTTGCTGAAGAATCACTGTGAGTCAAAAACACATTTTTTGGAAGCAATGTGAAACATTCATGAGCTCAACAATAAAATAAGCAAAATCGTTTTCAGAGGAGAAAAAACAGACTATGAATAATAGGTGCATGAGAAGCACCGCTCAGTTTTCAGTCCTGATATTTTTCCTGATACGCTCTTTCTACAGGTGCTATGAGATATCTGGGCCTGTGGATCGGTTCTGCTGTGAGAGACTGTGAGAGCCTGTGGATTGGTCCTGAATGTGTGGATCGGTTCTGGGCCTGTGGATTGGTCCTATTGTGAGAGTTCTGGGCCTGTGGATTGTTCCCACTGTGAGAGACCTCGGCCTGTGAATCAGTTATGGGCTAGTGGATCGGTCCTGCTTTGAGAGGCCTGAACCTGTGAGATCGGTCCAGCATCTGACGTACACTCAGATAATAACTGTCACATTGTTTCTGCTTTTACTCAATATTATAAATCAAAACTGCAGTGAGTCCTTTTTTAATTTGTTTATAGTAATGTCCCTCACTGGTCAAAACTAGCTCGGGTCGTTCTGTATGAGGACCACACAACACAGCTCAAATATCCTTACTTTCCACAGGGTCATAAACAATGAGTTGGCTGCAGGCTCACTCTTTATGGTTCCACAGAACCATAAAGAGTGAGTTTAACAGACAAGGCCAATCTTTCTTTTGAGGGTCTTGATCAAAACACCCGGAGACTGCACAGTTTCAGCAAACACAGGATGTGGTTTGAGTTGGGTTCCTCCCGCGGCAGAGCATGGCCAGCATAAGTGTGATGTCATGGGCCATGTCAATGTTTTTCTTCATCCACAGCCTCTCTGCACATACCGATCTGATAGAGCACTTAAAATACAGTCTTCATGTATTCCGGAATCAGCGCTGGTATCTCTATTGTCTGGCTAGAGTCTTAACAGCTTCTAAGCAACATCACAACAATGTCTAAAGGATGAATAAGCAACATCTAACTTCAAGGTTTCTTGATATTAGTATAGCATTAGTATTTCACTTCTCAAAAAATACATTGAATTCTGTTTGTATTTGCCACGGGTTGTATACTGTTCATACATGTTTTAAAACATTAATAATCAAGTTTTTGCAAATTACAGAGTACACCCTTTGGCCTAATTCATAACTATAGAAGATAGACAATATTTAAAATAAGTCGGTAACAATAATTAGATTACATTAATAGCAGACTAAATGACACCATAAATCAACAGAAAAAAGGTATTGCCTGAGTTTGTATGCACTGTGTTTATTATCCTACAAACTGTCAAAGGATGTCAATCTTTCAATGCATTTCTTTGCTGTTTTGGTTTGGATGGTTATTAACTCTAACTAATCTAATTATTAAATCTAATTTGAAAGTTTGATTTAAAGTTTGAAAAACTTTTAATTGTCAGAACAACTGCCTTTTATTTTTTTAGATGACAGCACTGCATGATCATGGGAGATGCACTACAGTATGGTTTGTTGGCTGTGGGCTCACTGAGTTTCACTTTCTGTAGTAATGTGAAATTTTAATTGTGAAACGCGTGAAAACAAAGGCCAGAAGTTAAACCAAAGCTTTTAATGGTCCGTTTTACAGCCACCACAACCTCAGCATGAACAACGCAGGGGAGAGGGGGTTCGATCGTACCCCCTTTAATGGTCATTATTAAAGCCACCACAGCCATAATTAAAAATGCAGGGGACAGCTCAAACACCCTCCCCAGCCCCTGTACTAGTTTACTTACCATGAACGACAGTGGAGGAATGGAATTAACCTTAAGTCCTTAATTAAGGTCACTTAATGCATTACTGAAAAGTACAATTGACTATAACCGACAGGTTTATAGTGTTTCAGCACTTTGGTGCTAGCACCAAAAGTAACACTTTGGTTGTGGTTCAGGGCTCACCTTTTTGGGGTCCATGTTAAATTTCTTCTTTCCACTGGAAAACTGCTTGCTCCTCACAACATTTTTACTGTGAACAAAGATTAGGGGGACATTTTTACAGCGGACAGAGTTGAGAGAACATTTATACTGTGGACAGAGATGAGAGGATCACTTATGTACACACTTGACAGACATAAGGGTGGCATTTAAAATGTAGTTAAGGGGAACCATGAGATGCAAATCCAGTAAGCAAATTTACAACAGTGTGAACTGAAAGGTTATTGGCAATGTAAATTCCAAATTTAGTCAAGCAAGAGTTCTTATTGAGACATGTTTGCCATACTAAATTAAGGGGAAAAGGAAATTCTAAACCACAAAGCTAGGAGGAACTAAGAGCTTACCCAAACTCATGTATATAGACAAAAATAAACAGGAATAGTGCTAAAAATGTGCTCTACTTATGTTCAGCACATGAACAGAAAAAAGTCGGCTCTCTGAGCTCATCTTCTGGCTGTGGGCCCATCGTCACGAAAGTACACTCACTTTTCCTCCGCAGCCTCAAACTCTTGAATTTCTTTCATGACCTTCTCAATCTCCATCTTCAGCTCCTGCAAAAAGATTGCACTGTAGAATTATTATCTTCTTCAGAGTGACTTGACACAGAGTACCGAACTGTCTGCTAAACACAGTCTCAGGCAGGCTGCCAAAATCTCTGATAAAAATCATTCATTAAAATTAACCATATCACAGTCCAGGTGGGGATGGGATGAGTGAAAAACAACAAATACTCTAGTGCATCAGAGAGGGTCCAGCAGTGTGTACAGATGTGTTGCAGCACCTCCAGCAGTATGTACAGGTGGGTCATTGCGGCTCCACTATTGTGTCCTGGTGTGTCACAGCACCTGAATGTCATGTAAAAGATCCTCCTTGTGCATCTTTAGGCTTTCGATCTCAAGTTCCTCATCCAGGCTGAATTCTGAGGACCCTGCAGAGACACATGAACACTTTTTCAACAGCAGCCACAACATCAGAGAAAAACACTAATAATAAGCTAATAAGGTACAATCTTCTCAAATTCTGCAGTCCTCACGGTTTGACTGATGTATTTACATGTTGCTCAATAATTCAGCATCACTTAATCTAGCCATTTTATTGCGCTATTCAAAGAATGTGCAGATAGTTAAAAATACGATTTATGCATCACTTCCGTGGGAGTCATGAGGCATCATGCAAATCCACTCAGGATGAAATATTTACACAGGTAGGCCTTGCAGCCCTAACACGAACCCACATTAGCTTGAAACACACCGACACACAAATATACAGTTGGAAAACTGTCCTCATCAAAAGTGCCTCCAGGTTTCAGACAGGCCAAACCTGATAGGTCATAAAAGCCTTTTCAACAGATGCCCTGGCAAGTAGCTGTGAGGCAACATTCACAATTATTTTTTACATATATGCATAATTATGCAACCCACTGGGGTTAGTGGTTTTCCTGTTAGGAAGAAATAGGTTGAATTGTGTTCAACATGTATACATGTTTTACTTGTCAAACTTTGAGTGACTTTGAGATGTATGTAGCTGTGACCGCTCAAAGTTTCACTTTAAAATTTTTCAAATTACTTAATTTAAGATCATCCTGCTTT